>CM017321.1:52552176-52648797 GCA_006937295.1 Carpinus fangiana
AATCAAAAGATCACATTCCAAAAGGAATTTATTTCACTGTGTCAAACTTGTGCAAATTGTTTTACAATGAGAAATGTATAGGATGAGAGTGGCTAGGCCCTAGTATGATAAGGTTTGACTTTTGATCTGAGATACTTGTCAAAACCTCATGGTGGTGAAACTCCATTTTTTTGATGGCTCACACACACTACACACAAGCATGGGTTGAATGAAACATTTTTATTTGGCTTGGGTTAAACAATTTCAATGTCTTGTTGTCACTTCAAATCTCATGAATATTTTGTATATTTGGAGCATGTTTGGGTTATTCATTGCTGAAATTCATGAGTCCTTGATGTGTTTATCTTGTGTGTTCATTTGACTTCTTGAAGGGGAGAAACCTTTTTTCATTTCAAGTTGCTTGTTGTTTTTATTTTTTTTTGCCATATATTGAGGGGGAGTTTCTGTTATTCATGATCTTGCTTTATCTTCATGCATTTTCCTATCTGTGATCATGAGTTTTGTTTACATTTTTCCTGTTCCACATATGTTTTGATGAGTTTTGTTGAGTGTTTCAGGAAACATGATACCTTTTGTCAATTTGTGACAAAAAGGGGGAGTAAAAATTGGGGATTGATGGATGACTTGTCCAATTGATTTTGTCACCGAATTGCCAAATGGGGAGTTTGTAAGTTCTTGTTGGCGAAATTCGGTAAGCAAAATGGTAATCAAAAGTGCCGCCGCTTGGACGAGAAGAAAGGCTGTCCGGACGCTCAAAGAATCATATTTTTCTAGAGAGCCTCGTCTGCAATCTCGTCTGCAAGCCCGTCCGGACGAGCTCGATAAGCAAGAATACCCGAGAGCCTCGTCTGCAGTGTCGCCTAAACTTTGTTCGGACGACGTTTACTAAAAAGGCCATATCTAGAGTTCTAGGCCTCGGATTGGAGCAAGCTTTACTGCGTTGGAAAGCTAACTCAAAGATCTACAAAGTCATGTTTCACGAGGTTCAGCTAATTCCAATGTTTACTAGGTCAAAACGGTCCATAAAGATAAGTCGGCAGAATAGCTCGTCTGCAATCTCGTCCGGACGAGACTGCAGACAACCATGTGTAAAAATCATTTTTTGGACGTGTTTTATTGCCCCGTCCGGACGGCACATGTTCCCGTCCGGATGCCGCCTACCTGTAACAGTTTTAAATGAATTGAAACTGCTTCCTAGGTCTAGGGATGATGGGGCTATTATAAATATACATCTATAGAAAGAGAAAGGGACGAATTTTCACCCCTAGAGAGTTTGTGAGAGGCTGTGTTTAAAGAGAGAATTATTTGTGAGCCTTGTTGTTCCTCTTAAAGGATCTTTGTTAGTTTGTTTGTGAGCGTAATTGAGAAGTCTATTGGAAGGGTCCGGTAAAGGAGAATCACATTGAAGAAGATTGTGAGCAAGGAGACGAGTCGGAGGCTTGTCGATCTTACAGAGCCAAAGTCTTGCTAAGGGTTGTAAGTGTTCCTAGTATCTGTAATATCTGGATAATCTTTTGATAGTGATTTCCTGGGTTTGGCTGCTCCGGAGAGGTTTTACAATTAGATAAGTGCTCTAATTGGTTTCCTCTTCGTAACCAAAATATCTGTGTCTGATTCTTTATTGCTTTAGATATTTTGTTGATTGAATTGTTTATTACTACATAGTTTTAATTCCGCATAAATTGTGATAAACAATTGTTTTGGAGTCTGCATAGCGTTTTTCAACATATATAGTCATAATACCCAAATCCATTAAATGGCTTGTATGAATGTTTGAATGAAGGGCTGCAGCTTCAGGAGAATAAGATGAAACCCTTAGGTTTTATCTTATTCTCCATCCAAAACGACGCCGTTTTGGATATATATTACTTAATTAATATATATTTTTATATAATTATATATAAATAAAGGCGGTTAGTGGTTATAATTACTTTTTCATACCCCTAAAACGGCTAACCGCAACCGCCTTAAGCGGTTAGCGGTTTTTAATAACCACTTTACAAAGTGGTTAGCGGTTAACGGTTATTAAAAAGCGGTTATAAACGGTTAGCGATTAGCGAGGCAGTTATAACACCCCTAGTCGAAGCCACCCCCATGGCTCTAGGGCCAGGTTGTTCGATCACTCCCTAGGGCCAAACCCAAAAGTTGGACCCCCAACCGGCCCTTGGGGGTGGCTTTCGGCCACCCCATGTCTTCGGTGGGGTGTTGGCCACCCCAAATATTTTTACTATTTTTTGTTTTGTTTTTGTTATATATATATTTTAAATTTAAATAATATTTTATTAATTTTTAGTTAGTGGGACATGTGACAGCTTCTAGACCCTTACATGAAATTAATAGCTGAGATTTAAAAAAAATTGATGGGCAATTCGATCCCGACACAAATCCATTATGACGATAAAGCTCAGAAAGGCCATTGTTTGATGTCATATGAAGAAGAAAAAATGCGAAAAAGATGGGAATGAGAGAAGTATGAGGCCTAAAGGCTTATGTAAAATGGTTATCGACTGAGCTAATATACACATAATTTCCTTTAGCACTCTTACAACTTGTTTGTGCTTCTTTCATCACTTCCTCACGTAATTACCTGTATTGACCTTATGAGAAAAAGATTGGAAGGAGAAAAGTGAGTGGTATAAAGGCTTATGTAAAATGGTTATCGACTGAGCTAATATAGACACATAATTTCCAAAAAACACATTGCACTCTTTCCAAGGTCTCCATAGATAACTTCTTTGTTGTTCTTTCATCACTTCCTCACATACGTAATTACCTGAATTGACATTTTCACACAGAATTCTGTTTAATATGTAAAGTTTTGCAGTAAGATTTATAGTTTGGGGCTTATAAAAAAATTTAATGGTTTGGGACAGCTACCTTACCTTAACTTAGGTAAATGCTTTGTATTTATAGAATATTCAGTTACAAAGGACATTGATGTATAGAGTGTATAAATATATGTCTTTGTGAAAGCTGTTAATTAAACTTTGCTTTTCAATGGGAAATACAGAAGTAATTAGAAGATGCATATTTTTCTTGCTAGCCCTATCTTTTGTGGTGAGTGATAGATTTGTTGCTGGAAGAAGGATTGAGACCATGGAAAGCAAAGAGCCAGTTAAGCATAATGGAACTGTCAAAACTATTGAGGTCATTATGAGTATATTACATCTTTCTTAATTTTTAATTTGCATTTTGATTCTAGATAATCTCTTCCTCACTTCTTTTTCTTTTTCTTTTCTATGGCTATATATTTTTGGAAAATATTTAGGCTTGCTTATTCATGGTCTAGTAATTAAAATCTTTGCAGGGTAAGGATGGTGACATAATAGACTGTGTTGATATCTATCAACAACCTGCTTTCAGCCATCCCTTACTCAAGAATCATACTATACAGGTTTCTTTATTGTTTCTCCAAACTCTGGTTGATGTTTCACAGTACTATATAGTTGCTTTATTAACATCTCACTCAATCTCTTGCTTAAACAATTTGTATAATTGAAAACATAGTTAAAATTTATTGCCAAAAGGTTTATATTTTTTACAGTTTTTCTTCTTTCGGGATGGGTTGTCATTTCATATGATGGTGTTAAAACTAGGGGTAAAAATGCGGTTGCAGTTAGTAAAATTTGCTAACCACTAGGTGGTTAACTGCATCTTACTAACTGCTTTTTTTAGGCCGGTTTTGAGCTTTTTTCTTTACTAGTTTTGAGAATTAGGATATTTTTAGGCTCACTTTAAACATTTTTTTTTTTTCCTTTTCAATGCCATTTTAGCATAAAAAAAATGTTATATACCACAAATTTGGCCGAATTGCTACAAAAGGAGCCCATATTGATGGAGCCCAAAAGTAATTAATATTAAAAAAAAATGCAACATTTATCAATATTTTAAACAAAGAATTAAATACAACAAACAAATAATTTCCACTACACTTGTAAAATAAAAATTTCTTAGATATTTGTTAGAATATTCAGTTAGGTTAGTTGGGCCTACCACATGTTATTTGTTAGATACTTGTACAATAAAAATTTAGTTTATATAAACTAAAAGAAAGATTGATCTTGAGAAAGTTGTGATAGGAAGGAAGCTAAATAGTTAAACAAGTTAATAATTTTCCTGTCCTTTCAAACGCATCATTTTCGAGATCAAAATCAATTTAATATGATATATGTAAGAAATTGTGGCTTTGGCTTTTTTATTTGGTCAATTGAAGACTAAGATGGATTATTGTAATTTGTTTGTAGTTAATAAGATGGAACCCAGTTCCATTCCAAATGTAACAAACAGAGCATTCAACAATGTCGAGCTGTCTCAAGGTTGGCTTGAGAATGGAGAATGCCCCGAAGGAACAATCCCAATTAGACAAGCTCGAGAAGATGAATATGATGTACAACGTGCTATACCCCCAGTTGCAAATCGGAAAAATTCTAATACCACCAGCCTTGATTATGATTATAATCTTGATCACGAGGTATATCATATTATCAAACGACTGTTGTTTTACTTATATTTTAATAACAAACTAATTAAAATTTTAAATTAGGTTTCTTCGATTTATTTATTTCTCTTTTTTACATATAAATTAGAGAAATGATAAGAGTACCAATTTTTTAGTAAGAGAGGCTTACCATATCAATATGTGTAACTCATTCATATAAATTATTTTTCAAATTAGTACGCTGTACTTGATCTGCGTGGTGGCAATTACTATGGAGCACATGCATCAATTAACGTATGGAACCCTGCAACATATAATGAGGAAATGAGCATTGCTCAAATATGGCTTGTATCCGGTCCTAAGGACCTAATAAACACCATTGAAGCTGGATGGCTGGTAAGTTTGACCGAATATAGTCTTTCTTGTAAAGATGAAAACATCATTAAGATTAGCAATTGCTTTTTATTTTGTGTGTAAATCTAAATGTTGAAGCAATTAGCAGAAACTTTTAGATCTCAAAAGTGGGGGAGAAAATCGATATCATAATGAAATTCAAAGCAAAAATGTAACATATAAATCAAGCATTTGGAAGATAATTTCTGATCAATAATTTCATGGCTCCAGGTTAATGCACCTGACAAGCAAACTAGGTTCTTCATATACTGGACTGTAAGTTGGATAATTTCCTTCCATGATATAACTTAAATTTGCATATATTGGACTTGTCGTGTTTGTTGCCACTTAAGGGCTTGGGCATGGTTGAAAGGTATTTTGAATGTCATGTCCCTGTTTGTGTCCTTAACATTGAGGATCTGGGTAGGGTTTAAGGATTTCAAGACAGTCATGTCCTAACTTATACCTGCTATTCGGAAGCTTGTTCCGTTTACAAAACCTTGTCTACACTTACAACCTTTTATGGCAGTCTCAGTTACCCATTTGGGTCCAATCACTTATTTTACTTATTCCTAGCTACTTTTCGAATAGCAATGTAACCTTTGTTTTTTTTTTTTTTTTAAAAAAAAAATTCCCCCTTTCCACACTTTAATTTTTTTTTAAAAGAAAAATAATAATAATAAAACTTAAATTTGCATAAGGAATCCCCATCAAAACATTGTTACATATTGCATGTATGCTTGTCAAATTGCTAATCAAGCTATATATATATATATATGTGGTTTTAAGCGTGACGGATACCAAAAAACTGGGTGCTACAATCTTGATTGTCCTGGTTTCGTGCAAGTAAACCGTAGATTTGTAATTGGTTCTCCCATTAAGCCTGTCTCAAGCTACGAAGGAAAGCAATACGATATAGAGATTACCATATTCAAGGTAATATGCAAGGATTTGGACCCTTGATATTTTTGCTGTAAATTCTCTACATATTGCTCACTAAATTCCCCAACTTATATGATTCAGAATAAGGGAAATTGGTGGCTACGACTGCAAGATCAACTACTAGGATACTGGCCTCACTTAATCTACACAAACTTGGCTAGTAGTGCTACCGGAGTTAGCTGGGGTGGAGAGATTTTCAACAAAGGGGTAGGGGGTCATCGCACATTAACTCAAATGGAAAGTGGACATTTTCCGAGTGAAGGCTTTGGAAAAGCAAGTTATTTTCGCAATATTCAATATATGGAATACACAGGAAAATTCAAAGACCCTGATCAAGGACTGGCAGCATTTGCAACAAAACCTTCATGCTATAGTATAAGTGTTGCAAACAATAAGAATGGAGGCTATGGAACCCATTTCTATTTTGGGGGTCCTGGGTATTCACCAATATGTTCGTCTTAGAAAGGGAAGATGAAAAACTAATAGTAATAATTCACAGATTGGAGGGATCTAATATCCTCAAAAGTATGTTTCCATACTCATCATCTTAATTATTACCATTTGGTTAGCATGTATGAGTTAACTTTTCAGTACTGCAAGCACCGAACATTCGGTACCTTTGTTGAACGTTTGGTGTAAAAAAAAATCAAAACCAAAATTATTGATTTGATTACCATACTTATCTATCTCATTTTTCCTATGAATAGTAGCTTTGTATTATAATATCATCAAATGAAATAAGAGCAAATTAAATATAGCCTTAGTGCTTTATTTGTGGATATAAGTCGTAAACTGAAACACGTAAAATTAAAATCATTGTCTCCTTTTTATTTATTTATGTTATTTAATTTATATTTTCTTCATCGGTAACGAACAACTTCTGGTGGCGGTATTGTGTCCGGCCAAGGTAATTTCACTGTTATTAATTGTGTAAATTGACCTTTTGGACCCAATAAATTCAATGGTGAACAAAGTGGGATTAGGAAATGTGTGGCAGTAAAATGGCTTTTCCAACCACTGTCGCATGCTTCAGTTTCGAGTTTAATTTTACCATATTCAAACTCTTCTAAATTCAAGATCTCTGTAACTACAGCTCTAGTATTACTATTACCTCTACAACAAGTTGAGTTAGCCTTGTCCTATCTTTAGAAGGCTTGGAGGAAAATTGAAGTTTTAATATTTACCATCTACCCAAAAAAAAAAAAAAAAAAAAACTTCAATTTTTTTTTCTAAATGAAAAATGGGATTGAAAGGTTATGAATAAGAATAATTAGTTTGGCATTGAATTTTTAGGTTATATATTACTGTTGAAGATTGGAAAAAGAGATTGATTTTTTTCATCATTAGACAACTAGTCCGAGTCATGAGACTAGACAAAGGTGGTAATTCTATTTTAAATAAAAACTAAATAACGGTAACATCTAATAATATATTTATAAGAATAAAACTTTTTATTAAATTCTCAAAATTATGAAGATGTCAAATTAGTTTTAAAATATGTAAATGGTTTTAGAATTTCAGTTACTACTTTGTCCTAATCAAGTAATTCTATAAGTCACTTTTATATTATTCTCATGTCACTCTAAAAATGATGTGACTTTTAAAATCACCATTGGGCTTCATGGAGTGACACGAGAGGGACATAAGGGTGATTTCTACAATTACTCTTGACAACATAGTTAGGTATAGTTCTGGGTTAAGATTGAATGGTTTGTTGAATACCTTGTCTTCACTTTAACTAAGAATGTTCCGTTACAAATGATAATGATCTTTCTGGTATCCTTTTTTTTAAAAAAAGTAAACTATAAAACAAACGCATATGCGGCTTGGTGAGTGGTGTGCATATATATATCTTGTTCTGGATCCTCAGTTTCTTCACCTAAAATGAGATGATATTGCAGACATATCTTGAATAAATAGCTTATATTATTCAAAATTAAGAGAAGTTGCAACTTTGTTTTTCAATGGCCAATACCAAAGTAATTAGAAGACGCATATTTTTCTTGCTTGCCCTATCATTTGTGCTGAGTGGAAAATTTGTTGGTGGAAGAAGGATTGGGACCAAGGAAAGCGAAGAGTTTGTTAAGCATACAATCCTTTTTGTAGTTTGTACCACGCATTAAATCTCCTCCTTGAAGTTATTGCCTAGCTTCTTCCCTTAACTTCCCCCCCCACCTCACTTTCCCTTTGTTTATCTATCTGTTGCTTTCTTTCTTCTTTACAGTTGTCTTATATAGTTTGGTGAGATGGTCAAAGAAACTTAGTTCTAGTACTGCTACGGTTTCTTTTGCTCTGGATACTCCTAGTGGGGGTTACCCAAGCTGATCATGATGCATGGGTCAACAGTCAAGTTTTCAAGGTGAAGCCTAAGTCTCAGAATTCCCCACAACAGTTTTTGGGGTTCTTGCCAAAAGGGAAGCCAATCCCATCTTCTGGCCCTTCGAAGAAGCACAACAATAAACAGAGACGCATTGATTTTTCACCCATTCAATCCAACGATTATTCCATCCCAATATCAAATCACTCCCAAATGTTCGCATGCACATAGATACACAAAAAACTAAAAACTATTAGCTGAACCCACACTCAATTGAACTCTTTCACTTAGCTTAGCCAAAATCCATCATCTTTGAAATATCTAAAACAAACCGAAGAATTCATTTTGATATTTGTTCACTTCCTCAGAACCCAAACAGAGCACAACAAAATTAGTCCGAAGGGAAAAAACACAAACAAAAACATAAATTTTTTTAAAAAACAAACGAACAAAATCAAAACATCATCGAATAACAAACGAATCTCATCAATAATCGCAAACCCGTCTAACATTCATTGAAAACCCCCCAATTTTTTCAGCAAAAAATCAACTAATTTACATTCAAAACCCATCCAAGAAAGAAATGCCACCACAAAACATCTCCACTCACACAACAATTATCCAACCAAACAACCCTTCAATCGCAACCCAAAACACCCCCCACAAAGAGAAATATTCGATGACTTTGACACAAACACAGAAAGAGAGATTAGGGTTTAGAGAGAGAAAGAGAGAGATGAGAGTACCTACGTCGGGATAGAAGAGTGAAGCTCAGCAGAGCTGTGCAGGTGAAGGAGATTGGCCAAGAGAGAGACGAGCTGCAACTGTGTGCGTGAAGGAGGTTGAGGGTTTTTTTTTTTCTAATAAGAGAGTCGGGTTTTTTTTTTTTTTTTTTGGGTTGAGAAGGGAAAATGATTTACGAAATAAAAAAGGAGAAACCATTTTTAAAAAAATGTAAAGGCTTTAGGGTTCCCCATTAAAAGCATTTGATCAACTTTTGGCTGTACTACTCCTAAAGAGGTAACAGACTTTCTTCTTGTTGTATGTTTGTTCTGTCTTTATCATAAATCGGTAATTAAATGAATGTGCTCCAATGTAGGGCTCATTAATTTACTTCCTAAAGTTTACCAGCCTTTGTTGACAGATGCAGAGTCCAAGATTATTGATTTATATCCTACTGGTAAAGCCTGATTTGTAAAGTTTGTTAAAACCAATGGATTTGACATAAACACTGACTCTAGTCTTTCTTTTTTGCTTAGATTTTGATATCGACTTTGATGGAAAACGTTTTATGTGGCAGGTTTGCTTATATTTCTTATTTTTTTTTCTTCATATGCGTATGATTTTGTAAATCCTTTGTATAATGTCTTATTAACAAGACACCTGCAATTCTGCAACTACTTGATTTTTTACACATTCCATATGGTGAAGTGATATGTTCTATTTTCTGTTTCTCATGAAGGGAATCGTCAAGCTCCCATTTATAGAGGAAGAACGCCTTCTATCTGAAACTAAAGAATTAGAGAAGGGTCTACAGGTATTGATTGCACTTTAGCCTTATTTATCCCAACTTTATGTTCTATAGAAATTTGAAGCGTTTTTCTAAGTTTATTTTATAGAGGGATGAAGCATTGAGGAACAGAAACAATATTGATCAGTTATATGTTAATAGAAGATATCATCTGTTAAGAATAACCGTAGAAAAAATATTAAAATCTTAGAAGAAATTATGATGATGTTTGTTTTGGCATTTTTAATCATGTTACTAAATTCATGCTTGTATTTCAGTTCTCATAAGATATCATGATATATAATTTAATTTAATTAATTTTTTTTTTTGGTTTTATCATTTGCAGGTAATCGTTAAGTAACATACGTATACTTGACCAAAGCGAACCGGTTGTTTATATTTTATTTCATATGTATGGTACAATTTTTGTTAACTCTTTAAGATTTAGTACATTTTTTGTTAATGATATCGTAGACTTTACTTCATATGTATGATATAATTTTTATTAACTCTTTAAGAGATGGTACACTTT
The DNA here is from genome assembly GCA_006937295.1 of Carpinus fangiana. NCBI lineage: Eukaryota > Viridiplantae > Streptophyta > Magnoliopsida > Fagales > Betulaceae > Carpinus > Carpinus fangiana. The sequence continues at coordinate 52,562,309 of CM017321.1, forward strand.
GTGTTTATGATATCGTTTTGGATACTTTATTTCATATATATGAGCCACATTGGTTAACTCTTTATGATGTAGTACACTTTGTGTTTACGATATCATTTTAGAATTAGTATGTCTTATGAGATATGATGAGCGCTTTTCCTTTGGTTGCCAGCTCGTTCTCGAGGCCCTCGAAGAGCTCCGCGTAGCTGGAATGGAAGTCGGGTATGATGTGGTCGAGACGGGATTTAAGGAGGAAGAAGAGGAGGCGCTTGAGCTTGTCGTGGCTCGGCTCCGATGGGTCGAGATACGAGAGAACTCTGTAACCTCCGGTGAGCTTGGTGGGTGGCATGTAAGTCCCCGTGAAATCCATCCACGGAGTTCACTGCATTGACCACTTGCTATGATGATTTTCCTCGCACCCAAATCACTGCAAAATTTAGCCGCGTAGAGAGCTCCCACAGCCTCCGCCACCATTGGGTAGCTCATCTCTCTTAACTGCAAGGGCACATCCCTCTCGGACTCAATCCCTTCCAATACTTGTTGATTTCTTGAAAATTTCTTTATTTTATTTTTTATTTATTTATATAAAAGGGTCAACCCATTTTGTTCGAAAGCGCCGACCGGAGAGGCTTACCTCGAAAGAACCTGTACGTACAGCGGTACAGGTCACCATGACACCATCCCCGGTGCCTATGGTATTTCCTGCACATATATGCGTTACACATGGGAGAAACTCTATTCAGAGCTCCAATAATCCACTATGTGTCTCGCTCTCAAAATTTGTGTGATCAAGACCATTAAGACTCAATTTATCCATTTCGTTCTTGTTTGAGAGATTTGAATTTGAGTTTAGCAGTGGTGAGGAAAGACAGCGTGGCGGAGGCGACCTGAGGGCCCACGAGGTCACATATGGGTCCCATGGCGAGGCGACAGAAGATGGAGCCGGTGAAGGAGGTTATGCCGACGTAGCTAATATTAGTGTCAGTGAGGTTGAGGTCCTCACGGATGACGGAGACGAGAGGAGGGATGGAGAAGGTGGAGAAGAAGCATGAGAGGAGAGAGAGCCATGCAAGGTGGAAGGCTCGCATGTGGGGTGGGGCTATTGAGAATGGTCGGAATTCTGTCGCCTTTTGGTCTGCAGGATCGACGGGTAAAGAGAAGGAAACTTCTTTTGTGGGTTGAGCTTTCATGGAAGATCAAATAATATCTCGAAACGTTAATGACATGCATGTGCCTCATAAAACATGTTTAATTAACGCCTTTTTTTTTTCAAAACGACATCGTTTTTGGGAGTAATTTTTAAATTGATTTTTTTCTTCAAAAGGGCATTTTAGTAACTTAACCTCAAAAAATGACATCGTTTTGTATTTTCCATCCAATTTGACAGTCTTAACTAATGGAGGGGGCCAAAATGTAACTGTTTGGTAGTTTGGGGGGTCATTTTATCACTTTTGAAACTTTAGGGGGCTAAATCGTAAATCGCTGGTAGTTGAGGAGGCTTTTTTATATTTTTTCCATATATATAAGTAATTTTTTTATGGGAAAAATATAATTTAGCCTCCCAAACTACAAGCCATTTTCATTTTAGACCCATAATGTTCAAAAAGTGATAAAGTAGCCCCTTAAATTACTAAACAGTTGCAATTTGGTCACTCCGTAAGTCATTACCGTCAAATAGGATGGAAATTCAAAACTACGTCGTTTTAGTAAGGTTAAGTTATTAAAATTCCCTTTTGGGATTTTTTTTTTTTTTAAAAAAGCAAGCAAAACGGTCCCATTTTGCTTGAAATTAGGGTTTCCTTACCCTTACCAAAATGGTGCTGTTTTGGTTAGTAGTAAGAATTAAAACAAAATGATGAAGCAAACCGTCCTGTTCCTGCAACGGCGAATAATCTCTCCTTTTGACGCAATAGGTCCCGTCGGCGCTGCTGCCACCACCGCCGACGAAGTGGACTGGCTCTTTCCCAAGTGCTTACAGACCACTCTCAATCTTTGACTGATCTTAGCATTGTTGGCCACCAAGGCTTGGTCAGAAGCCTCCTGTTCAGTTTGGGCCTTCTTAGTCACCAGCTTCTGTGCCGGCGCAATTCCTTTTGGCTCGGCCTTGGCACCGATGCCAGGGCTTAGCTACCCCTAAAACCTAAGCTTCTCGCCGTACCTTCGGGAGACTCGAACGTAGAGAGGCTTAACCTTCTTCAAGTACTTTTGCATTATGTCCTTTGAGAAGCACTTATTGTCGGAAACCGACTCTTCCAAGTTGGTCGGCTTATTTTGCGCCTTGTTGTTCCCAGAAGCGCTTCTCGAGCTGTCTATAAGGAAACGATCAAAACTTCCTCCACCTTGAACTTCATAATGAAAGACTCAAAGACTTACTCTGTAGCTATTCTTGCTTTTGCTGTGTTTCTTCTTGTTGCTGTTTTTTGGAAGCAGATGTAATAGATCCATTTGGCTCTGTTTTCTGGCTGGTTGCATTTGTAGTTGTTTTTGATTTCTTGAGGCCGAGCATGGAGACGTGAAACTTGGTGGCGGATTTTAATAACGAGATAGGAAATAACTGTTGCTACTACTTGGAATTGGGTTTGGAGGGGTTGAAAATGAGCAAGGAAGGCTTAATCGGCACAAGCCTTTCCTTGAAGAACATGTCATCAGAAGGAAACAAAGACAAATTCAGATCTGCACAATCGTTGCTAGAACCAGAGGAAAGCGTGAAGTTGAACTCTCTTTCCTCCTCCTCGTCTTCTTCTTCTTCTTCTTCTTCTCCTTCTTCTTCTTCTTCTTCATCGCTTTCGTTCTCGCAGGTTGCTCCCTCTTGTTCTCTGTTCTGGGTTTCGTTGTCTCCACCTTCTGCATTGTCCTCTTTGTAAGGAACAACAAACTCTAAGTCAAAGAACAGCCCATCATCATCGTCAATCTGATTTAATTCCTACCACTAACCAAAACGACGCCATTTTGTTTGCTTGTTTTAAACAAACAAAAAAAAAAAATCCAAAAGGGCATTTTAGTAACTTAACCTTACCAAAACGACATAGTTTTGAATTTTTCATCCTATTTGACAGTAATGACAAACGGAGTGGCCAAATTGCAACTGTTTGGTATTTTAGGGGGCTACTTTATCACTTTTTGAACATTATGGGGCTAAAATGAAAATGGTTGGTAGTTTGGGGGGCTAAATTATATTGAGCTTATCTTCAGTTCGGTCATTGCAAAAAGGAGCCTGTTTACGCCCAACCTATCATAATATGACAACTCAGCTTTTTGCAACTTACAAAATACACTTACACACACCAGATTCTACCACCCTCCTCCTAAAATGAAACCATCGTCCTCTTAAAATTCCAAAATCCACAGCAGCTGCTCTCACAAATCGATTCCACCCACCGGCTGCCCAGCGCCCAGCATCCGCCCAGCAAGCCGTTCCCACTGCCCCCGACCAGCCGGACGAATCAGGCCTGCACCTACGCCTAGGATGATCCCACCCACGTCCAGCCGGCCACGGAGGCCATCTCCGCCTGAAATCGCCTGAAGAAATCGGCTGCGAAAATCCATCGCGATCCGGGTGCCCACCGACCCCCGTCGATCCAGCTACCCACCGCCCACCGACCCCCGTCGATCCGAGTGCCCACCGCCCCCCGACCCCCGTCGATCCAGCTGCCCACCACCCATCGACCCCCGTCGATCCGGCTGCCCACCGCCCACCGACCCCCCATCGATCCGGCTGCCCACTGTCCAACACCAGCAGGCTGCCCAGCCCACCGCCAAAATTTATTGTTTGATCCCTGTTGGAAGTCTCTTGCCTGAAGCCCCAAATCGATTCTCATATTTTTTTTTTTTTTTTTCTAGTTATTTAGTTGCTTTTACATCAACTTGTAGCCCATGTGATGGGATTTTTTTTTTTTTTTTTTTGGCACTGGAGGGGCGGCGTCTCTGCCAGGGAGGGAGCGGATGTCTGCAGTGGAATGGGGGAAACGTAGGAAAATTTTTGGTAAATTTTTTTGTTTTTATCGGGTGGAATGGGGGGAAATTTGCTGTTTGGGTGGAATGGAGGGAAATTTATTGTTTCTGATTGGGTTATTATCATGTGTAACCAAATTTATTTTGTATCTTAATAGGTGATGAGGTGTCAATAGGTGAGTGGAAGGCAGAAAACCCCTTGTTTCTGCCTTGACCGGACAGCAGCTGCACTCAATTATATTTTTCCCTTTTTTTATTAAACCAATAGTAATTTTGTAACGTGTATAGTACTGTTCATTATTTTTTTGTAACTACATTAACATATATCTAGGGTTATATATATATACTAATTGAATGAAAATATTAATAGGGTTTAGTACGTGAATCACCAATCGCATAAACTTACAAAGTGATGAGTATCTAATTAAGAATTGGATATAATGTAAGAATTCTATATGCACATGTTTACTTTACTTCAAATGAAAAGTAAAGTTGATTATGAAGATTTTTGTACAGTTCAACTAGCATATCGAACTGGTGTCAACAATAGCGAGCGGGTTTGTACAGTGTCGAGCTCAAGTTCAGATAAAATTTTTTATTTCAATGATAATAATAATAATAATAATAATAATAATAATAATAATAATAATAATAATAATAATAATAATAATAATAATAATAATAATAATAATAAAACTATAGATATATATAGATCTAGGATTATATATATATAAACTTAATTAATATATATGTAGGGTTATATATATAGTAATTAATATAAGTAATTTTTTTTTATTTTATTAAACCTATAGTAACGTGGCACATATGCCACATCACCCTATTGGTAACGTGGCATAGGTGCCTCGTTACTAATGGTTTATTGGGGTGTGGTCCCACAGCTGGCCTGTACCCCCTGCCCTCCCTCTTTTTTCTCTCTTTCCCCCTGTTTTTCAACTTTTTCCCCTCCTTCCGCGCGCAAGCTTCTTCTCCCTTCTTCTCTTTTTTCTCCCTCCAGCCACCAGCATTTGTTCTTCCTGTCTCTTCCTCTTCCAGCCGGCCTGCCACCTTCTTCTCCTCCGGCACTCACTCACTTCCAGCGGGCTCTCCGGCAACTTCACTCTCCGACGACGATTAGGTATATATATATTTAAAGTGTATCATGAGAAGCCTTCATAGCTATTGAAATTTAACATATTATTTTTTAAATATCTTATAAGAAGCCTGCATATTGTAGAAAGAACTTTGTTTTTGTTTTTTGTTTTTTTTTTAAAAAAAATTTAAAACGATATTTTTAATTTTAATTTTTTAAAAAAATATTATTTTTTTCTTGGGGAAATTTCAGAGAACCCCCTTGAACTTCCACCATTTTTGAAATACCCCCTTCTAACTTTAAAAACTCTCAATTTATCCCCCTGAACTTTCAATTGCTTTCAATTTGGACTCTTCCGTACATTTTAGGATTTAAAAATTAAAAAAAAAAGACTAAAATACCACTGATTTTCATTTTTTAAAAAAATAAAAAAAGTTTTGGAAGTTGGGATTTTAAACGGTGAATTTTAGACGGTGACTTTTGTATAAAATTCCAACTTCCAGAATGTTTTTTTTTTAAAAAATTAAAAAAAAAAATCATGGGTATTTTGGTCTTTTTAAAATTTTTTAAACCTTAATATGTACGGAGGGGTCCAAATTAAGGGCAATTGAAAGTTCAGGGGGGGTAAATTAAGAGTTTTTAAAGTTAGAGAGGGGTATTTTAAAAAGGGTTGAAGTTCAGGGGGGTTCTCTGAAGTTTTCCCTTTTTTCTTTAATCTTTTTGTTTTTTGAAAAATAAAAATAATATGGCATTGTATAGATACAAGAGGCTCTTTAATTTGTTTGTGTCTGAACGTTGGCGTTCAAGAGATGATCGGTGTCAAATATTGTTTATTAGACCCCCTTTGACTTATGTTTGTTAGGCTCTTAGCTGTGTTAATAACTAATAGAGAAAAATACGTTTTAGCCCCTTAAACTAACACCTATTTACGTTTTATCCCCATAAAATATCAAAAGTTGTTAAATGGCCCCCCCAACTACCAAACAATTACGTTTTAGCCCCCTCCGTTAGTTTTTGCTTCAAGCATCCAAACTACGTCGTTTTGGATGCTTCCATCCAATTTGACGGCAAAAACTAACGGAGGGGGCTAAAACGTAACTGTTTGATAATTGAGGGGGCCATTTAACAACTGTTGATAGTTTAGGGGGCTAAAACGTAAATGGGTGTTAGTTGAGGGGGCTAAAACGTATTTTCCCCTAACTAATATTTTGTATAGTTTTTAGTGTTTTGTGCTGTGCAGGTCATTGCATTAAAACACGGCTAGCAAAGGGCAAAGATGACTTAAAGTGAAGAAGCTGATTCCTGCCAAGTGCGTTCGACCGCACTTGGTGCGTTCGAACGCACTTACGGTCGCACGCAGGAGCCGCGGTCGCACGCATGCCTAGCCGGCCCTAGCGGTTTTATGCGGTCGAACGCAGGCCTAGTCAGCCCTAGCCGCCACAGCAGTTATTTGCGGTCGACCGCACACCCTGCGTTCGACCGCAAATAACTGGTGCGTTCGAACGCACTCCAGTGACCCGCCAGCCTATAAATAGGCTTCGATGTATCATTTGTTTCTTACGTTTGGGAGGTGCCTCTAGGGCCCAAAACCCTCTGTTTTCCACTGTAAATTCCTCCTAAATTGTCATTTATTTAATTTATGTTTTATTTTACTTTTATTTAGTCTCTTATTCCCTTTATTTTAATTTGTTTACATTTATTCATGTTTAGTTCGTATTATTCTGTCATTTAAGATTTATGTTTATTCGTTTCAATGCATTTTAGTGACAAAAGTGTGTTGATTGTTGTCTACAAATCGCCAAACGTCAACACTCGTTGCAACCGGAGATACATCGGATATTCGTCTGCGGACCATTATCCGTTGTGACCTCTTGTAACAGTGTTTGCCTCGAGTAATTTGACAAGATTGTGTAATAATAATAGGATATACATATGTACTTTATCGATAGACGGAAATATGAACAATGTGTTAGCGCTCAGAGTATGCCTTGTAGCATAAATGTTTAATACATATGAGCTAAGCATGTTTATTTGTGAATTAATTTATGGTGAGGTGGATTAGGGATTGTAGTCGCTTTTATTTCTTTATTTTATTGCAATTTTGATTTAGTTTATTTTTATGCACGCCATGTGTTTGCTTTTGGGACTAGGTTAAGATAGGATTAGTTTAGGCATTTTAAAGTTGATTTTTAACAAAATCGATTCTCTGTGGGTTCGACACTCGCACTTGCACATCCACTCTATTACGATCGACTCGTGTAATTGGCGAGTACAATTAAATTTGTACATCAAGAGATCATGCTCCTATTTCATAGTGTTTTTGTTGGGTTCGCATAAATGCATAACAAGTGTTTGTTGAATTGCCTCAGCAACCTAAAGGAGAGTGAAAGCCTTTGAATATGGAAGTTTTTAACTTCCATGACTGCCAAATATAATTTCATGTATCCTTGTCTTCCTAATTAATATGGTTTATATTGATTTGCTTGCAGGGAATATATGAAAATCCCTTTCCTCACAGTTAGGCACCCATGGCGAGTCTAGTCTACACACAACAATTTTTAAGGATTTTATACTTTGTTTCTCATTGTGTGTGTTTTTTCTTCTTGTGATCTGTTTAGGCAAAGAAAAGGTCTTCCACAGACTTCATGGAGAAAATTTAGAAGGACATTAATACCAGCATGCGAGCAATACTGATTGATTGGCTTGTGGAGGTAATTCATGATTAAAGGGATTTGAAATTTACTTACCTTTTAGAAATGGGAATTTTAGAATAGTGAAGTCTTTGTTGGAAATATCATTCACTCAACAATTGTAACATTATCAAGGGGTTTACAATTGCAGGTAGCTGAAGAGTACATGCTTGTACCTAATTAACACATTATATTTGACTGTAAAACTACATAGATCGGTATCTTTCTCCCATCTTCCTTGCTTGCAATTGCAGATATACGGAAAGGATGATGCCTAATACAAGCTGTTCCAACATTCTAAGTGTTGTCTGACAAATGCGTGTGGAAGACTAATTTCTTTTTGCTGATATGTTGTTTACTATCTTCTTAAAGTGATTGTGAAGTTTTCTTTCTTTGCTGGTTGTTGCTAAGATTGCTAGCTAGTATAAAGGAAATAAATACTTATGGTATTATCAAGATTTCTTTTCTCCTAATTAAGGGGTTTCTTTTGTATATTAATTTCCTGTGTATTAAGGTTGCGCCCCGTTGCGTTTTTAATGAAATTACATTCAAGATTTCTTTTAAAATATTTGATGTCATTTGTTAAGAAAACGCTATGCATTCAAGAATTAATTCAAGGAAATTCTTGGTGCTTATAATATTCTTTATAATTAATTTTTGATTTATTCATTGTAAGGAGAAGAAAAAGGAAAATGAAAAAAAAAAAATCAAAAAATAAATGGAAAATGGGGAAAAAAAAATTCGTTGCAAGCATTTGGTTACGTGACAGTATGTGTCACGTTGTTACTAAAGGAGTAACGTGGCACATACTGCCGCGTTACCAAAGGGGTAACAAGGCACAAAAGTAACACTACAAAAAAACTTTAGTAACATTTTAGGAGCATTGCCATGTTATTAAATTTTAGTAATGTGTCAATGATAACATGTGTGGTGGGTTATTAAACCGTAAATTGTTAATGAGAATTTAGTAACGTGTCAATAGTGACACGTTACTAAATGGTAACGTTTGAATTTTGTACCACGTTACCCCGTTGGTAACATGTCAGAATGTGCCACGTGTCAATTTCTTTCACATGTTACTAAAATTTATAATAATAATTAAAAAAAAAAAATTCGTACCCATTTTGTTTCCACACAAATCAAAATTATTACGAATAACCAGAACGCAAAAATCCCCATAACCCACAAACATTTGAAAATATTAGGAAAAAAAACAGTGAATTAATCAAATACCAACCTTGAAAGCCACATAGTTATTGGTCTCATTCGACAACTGGAGAGAGCACGAGATCTGCTTCCTCAATCCTCAACTCAACTTCTTTTTTTTTTTTTTTTTTTTTTTTAAATTTTGTTTTGATTTCATAAACAAAAACAATTAGAATTCATGAAAAAGAAAAGCTGAAAACAAAAAAAGGGATTTGAAAGCCGAAAAACTAACATTTTTGTTTCACATTGTAAAGCAAAAGAAAAATCAAATTTTGGTTTCTGGTAAAGCTTACAAGAGAATTGGAGCTTTTGAGGCTCAATATCGAGGAGCTCGCCGGTACTCATCCCGAGGCAAAGATCTGAAAAGGAAATATCACTCCACGTTCCGGTACAACAATACAAGTCACAAAAACAGAAAGACAGCAAAAAAACTAAAAATCAGCAGCTTCGTCGGAGGACAGGGCGGGGGAAGGCGATGCAATGCAGCTAACTGGCGCGTAGATGTCGTAAAGGGAATCAGCCGGTGGCTACGGGGAGCTGGGACTCCAGTGGAAGCGGTAGAGTGACGCGATGGAGGCTGGGTCCATCGGAGGAAAGTAGATTTGGCTTTGAAGAAAATTGATCTGAGAACTTTGAAAAATCCGGCTAGACGGAGATCGTGATGGAGAAGGAGACTGGCGCAGCGGTGGGCCTTGACGCTGAGGTTGCGATTTTGGGCAGGATAAATTGCTCAAGACAACGGATAAAACCTCATGACAGGTGGAAAGGACTAAAGAAACCTCTAGCCAGGCAAAAACAAAAGGAGAGGAGGGAAGATCCCAGAGTCCCAGGCGGAAAAAACCAGCTGCGTGTGGATGAGAAAAAAAAAAAGAAAAAAAGGAGGGGGATGGGAGGATGAGAGGTCTGTGAGATTGCGCGGGATGAGAGAAAAAAAGAGGGGGAAGAGAAAAAAAATCAAAAGAAAAGGAAGAAAAGTGGCCAGGTCTGCGTGGAAAGAGCTGGATCCAAACACCCATTAGTAACTTGCCACATGTGGCACATTACTAACTTTATATAATAAAAAATAAATAAAAATAAAATAAATAAAATAAACAAAAATTTGAAAACTTTATTAATGTGTCATTAATAACATGTTACTAATGATTTTTTTTTTTAAAATTTTTTTTAAAATTTTCATCAGTAACTTGTTATTAATGACACGTTACTAAATTGTTATTAATGACACGTTACTAAATTTAGTAACGTGTCATTAATAACACGTTACCAATGAATTTTATTTTATTTTATTTTTTTTAAAAAAAAATTCATTAGTAACGTGTCATTAATAACACATTACCAATGGATTTTTTTTAAAAATTTCCATTAGTAACGTGTCATTAATGACACGTTACTAATCACCCCTTTTTTTTTTTTGTAGTGTAACACGTTACCATATTTTAGTAACGTGTTAGTATCTATGGTCTCTTCTATGGTCCTTCCTCATTATAACACATTGCCATATAATAAAAATATATGGGGTGGTTGGCCACCCCACCTGAGACATAAGGGTGGCCGAAAGCAACCCCCAAGGGCAAGTTGAGAGTGGCCGAAGCCACCCCCATGGCCATGGGGTTGGGTTGTTTGGTCACCCCCTAGGGCCAAACCCAAAAGTTGGACCCCCATTTGGCCCTTGGGGGTGGCTTTCGGCCACCCCCATGTCTCAGGTGGGGTGCCGGCCACCCCAAATATTTTTATTATTTTTTGTTTTTGTTTTTGTTGTATATATATTTTTTTAAAATTTAAATAATATTTTATTAATTTTTAGTTTGTGGGACACTTGACAACTTCTATACCCTTAGATGGCATTAATGGCCGAGATTTAAAAAAAAAAAAATTGATGGGCAATTCGATCCCGACACAAATCCATTATGATGATAAAGCTCAGAAAGGCCATTGTTTGATGTCGTATGAAGAATAAAAAAAGCGAAAAAGATGGGAATGAGAGAAGTATGAGGCCTAATGGCTTATGTGAAATGGTTATCGACTGAGCTAATATAGACACATAATTTCCATAAGTACTCTTACAACTTCTTTGTGCTTGTTTCATCACTTCCTCACGTAATTACCTGTATTGACCTTATGAGAAAAAGATTGGAATGAGAAAAGTATGTGGAATAAAGGCTTATGTAAAATGGTTATCGACTGAGCTAATATAGGCACATAATTTCCATTAGCACTCTTTCCAAGGTCTCCATAGACAACTTCTTTGTTGTTCTTTCATCACTTCCTCACATACGTAATTACCTAAATTGACATTTTCACACTGAATTCTGTTTAATATGTAAAGTTTTGCAGTAAGATTTAATGGTTTGGGGCTTATAAAAAAATTTAATGGTTTGGGACAACTGCCTTACCTTAACTTAGGTAAAGGCTTTGTATTTATAGAATATTCAGTTTCAAAGGACATTGATGTATATAGTGTATAAATATATGTCTTTGTGAAAGCTGTTTACATATGATAATTAAACTTTGCTTTTCAATGGCAAATACAGAAGTAATTAGAAGATGCATGTTTTTCTTGCTAGCCCTATCTTTTGTGCTGAGTGATAGATTTGTTGCTGGAAGAAGGATTGAGACCATGGAAAGCAAAGAGCCAGTTAAACATAATGGAACTGTCAAAAAACTATTGAGGTGATAATGAGTATATTAGTTACATCTTTCTTAATTTTTAATTTTTATTTTGATTCTAGATAATCTCTTCCTCTCTTCTTTTTCTTTTCTATGGCCATATATTTTTGGAAAATATTCAGGCTTGCTTATTCATGGTCTAGTAATTAAAATCTTTGCAGGGTAAGGATGGTGATGTAATAGACTGTGTTGATATCTATCAACAAACTGCTTTTAGCCATCCATTAGTACTCAAGAATCATACTCTACAAGTTTCTTTATTAACGTCTCACTCTGGTTGATGTTTTACAGTGCTATATAGTTGCTTTATTAACGTCTCACTCATTCTCCTGCTTAACCAATTTGTATATTTGAAAACATAGTTAAAAATTTATTGCCAAAAGGTTTATATTTTTTACAGTTTTTCTTCTTTCGGGATGGGTTGTCATTTCATATGATGGTGTTAAAATTAGGGGTGAAAAGGCAATTGCAGTTAGTAAAGTTTGCTAACCACTAGGCGGTTAACCGCCCAGCTAGCGGTTAATCGTATCCTACTAACCGCTTTTTTTAGGCCGGTTTTGAGCTTTTTGCTTTACTGGTTTTAAGAATTAGGATATTTTTAGGCTCACTTTAAACATTTTTTTTTTTCCCTTTTCAGTGCCATTTTAGCATAATAAAATGTTATATACCATAAATTTGGCCGAATTACTACAAAAGGAGCCCATATTGATGGAGCCTAAAAGTAATTAATATTAAAAAAATAAAACATTTACCAATATTTTAAACAAATAATTAAATACAGCAAACAAATAATTTCCACTATACTTGTAAAATAAAAATTTGTTAGATATTTGTTAGAATATTCAGTTAGGGGTTAGTTGGGCCTACCACATGTTATTTGTTAGATACTTGTACAGTAAAAATTTAGTTTATATAAACTAGAAGAAAGATGGATATTGAGAAAGTTGTGATAGCTAGGAAGCTAAATAGTTAAACAAGTTAATAATTTTCCTGTTCTTTCAAACGCATCATTTTCGAGATCAAAATCGATTTAATATGATATATGTAAGAAATTGTGGCTTTGGCTTTTTATTTGGTCAATTGAAGACTAAGACTGATTATTGCAACTTGTTCGTGGTTAATAAGATGGAACCCAGTTTCATTCCAAATGTAACACATAGACCATTCAACAATGTCGAGCTGTCTCCAGGTTGGCTTGAGAATGGAGAATGCCCCGAAGGAACAATCCCAATTAGACAAGCTTGAGAAGATGAATATGATGTTCATCGTGCTATACCCCCAGTTGCACATCGGAAAATTTCTAATACCACCAGCCTTGATTATGATTATAATCGTGATCACAAGGTATATCATATTATCAAACGACTGTTGTTTTACTTATATTTTAATAACAAACTAATTAAAATTTTAAATTAGGTTTCTTCGATTTATTTATTTCTCCTTTTTACATATAAATTAGAGAAATGATAAGAGTACCAAATTTTTTAGTAAGAGAGGCTTACCATATCAATATCTGTAACTCATTCATATAAATTATTTTTCAAATTAGTATGCTGTAGTTAATATGCGTGGTGGCAATTACTATGGAGCACATGCATCAATTAACGTATGGAACCCTGCAAATATGGCTTGTATCCGGTCCTAAGGACCTAATAAACACCATTGAAGCTAAATGGCTGGCAAGTTTGACCGATTATAGTCTTTCTTGTAAAGATAAAAACATCATTAAGATTAGCAATTGCTTTTGATTTTGTGTGTAAATCTGAATGTTGAAGCAATTAGCAGAAAGTTTTGGATCTCAAAAGTGGGGGAGAAAATCGATATCATAATGAAATTCAAAGCAAAAATGTAACATATAAATCAAGCATTTGGAAGATAATTTTTTATCAATAATTTCATGACTCCAGGTTAATGCGCATGACAAGCAAACCAGCTTCTTCATATATATAGTAAGTTGGATCATTTCCTTCCATGATATAACTTAAATTTGCATATATTTGACTTGTCGTGTTTGTTGCCACTTAAGGGCTTGTGCATGGTTGAAAGGTATTTTGAATGTCATGTCCCTGTTTGTGTTCCTTACATTGAGGATCCGGGTAGAGTTTAAGGATTTCAAGACAATCATGTCCTAACTTATACCTGCTATTCGGAAGCTTGTTCCGTTTACAAAGCCTTGTCTACACTAAAACCTTTTATGGCAGTCTCAGTTATCCATTTGGGTCGGATCACTTATTTTACTCATTCCTAGCCACTTTTTGGGTAGTGCTGTCACCTTTGTTTTTTTTATTTTTAAAAAAAATTTCCCCCTTTCCACACTTTAATTTTTTTTTTTGAAAAAAAAAAGGGAAAAATAATAATAATAGAACATAAATTTGCATTAGAAATCCCTAGGGGTGTTCAATCGGGTTATAACCATCGTTTATTTGCTATAATCGTAACCGATAACTGACTTGTCGGTTATTTGATTTTTAAAAACCGCAACAGACTAGTCGGTTATCGGTTATTTTATAACCGATGATTATCGGTTATTCCACCTAATAACTGATCGGTTATAACCGCTTTAATTTAAAATTGGCTTTTGTGCTTTTAATGTGTTTTGAGCCTTTTAATTTACTATTTTTGGTCTTATTTTAATGGTTTTGGGCCAAAAAGATGAATACAGCCTAAACACATGGCTTTCAAGCCCAAATCCATGGACAATTTAAAAGACAAAAAAAGATACAGGGCAATAAGCGAATATTACAAAAAAACATATAGCCCAAAAATCTGGATATTACAAAATCTAGAAAAATAAATGCTCAAATCTGCAAATATAGGGCAGTAAATGGCCAACAAAAGTTTGGAAAAGAAAAAAATTATAGAGACAAAGCAAACATAGACTGAGCAATCGCCGCTTGAGAGGCAAGGAGAAATGGAGAATAACGAGTCCTTAGTCTTGAGAGGCAGGGAGATGAGCGACTGAGTTTGAGAGGCAGAGACTAGGGAGAAATGAGAATAAGATGAAACCCTATGGGTTGCATCTTATTCTCACACCAAAATGACATCGTTTTGGTTTTTTTTTTTTAATATACTTTATTCATATAAATATTTATATTATTATATATATTTAATATATATATGTAGTTGGTTATCGGTTATAACCACATTCTCAAACCTTTAAAACCGCTAACCGCAACCGACCTATTCGATTATCGGTTTTTAATATCCGATTACAAAATCGGTTTGTCGATTATCGATTGTCAGTTATTATTGGTTATCGGTTGCGGGTCGGTTATAACCGACCTGCATGAACACCCCTAGGAATCCCCATCAAAACATTGTTACATATTGCATGTATGCTTGTCAAATTGTTAATCAAGCTATATATATGTGGTTTTAAGCGTGACAGATACCAAAAAACTGGGTGCTACAATCTTGATTGTCCTGGTTTCGTGCAAGTAAACCATAGATTTGTAATTGGTTCTCCCATTACGCCTGTCTCAAGCTATAAAGGAAAGCAATCCGATATAGAGATAACCATATTCAAGGTAATATGGAAGGATTTGGACCCTTGATATTTTTGCTGTAAATTCTTTACATATTGCTCACTAAATTCCCCAACTTATATGATTCAGAATAAGGGAAATTGGTGGCTACAATTGCAAGATCAACTACTAGGATACTGGCCTCACTTAATCTACACAAACTTGGCTAGTAGTGTTATTGGAGTTAGCTGGGGTGGAGAGATTTACAACAATGGGGAAGGGGGTCATCACACATTAACTCAAATGGGAAGTGGACATTTTCCGAGTGAAGGCTTTGGAAAAGCAAGTTATTTTCGCAATATTCAATATATAGAATACACAGGAAAATTCAAAGACCCTGATTAAGGACTGACAGCATTTGCAACAAAACCTTCATGCTATAGTATAAGTGTTGCAAACAATAAGAATGGAGGCTATGGAACCCATTTCTATTTTGGAGGTCCTGGGTATTCACCAATATGTCCGTCTTAGAAAGGGAAGAAGAAAAACTAATAGTAATAATTCACAGATTGGAGGGATCTAAATGTCCTCAAAAGGATGTTACCATACTCATCATCTTAATTATTACCATTTGGTTAGCATGTATGAGTTAACTTTTCAGTACTGCAAGCACCAAACATCCGGTACCTTTGTTGAACGTTTGGTGTAAAAAAAAAATATATATATATTATTGATTTGATTACCATACTTATCTATCTCAATTTTCCTATGAATAGAAGCTTTGTATTATAATATCATCAAATGAAATAAGAGCAAATTAAATATAGCCTTAGAGCTTTATTTATGGACATAAGTCGTAAACAGAATCACGTAAAATTAGAATCATTGTGTCTTTTTTATTTATTTATGTTATTTGATTTATATTTTCTTCATCGGTAACGAACAACTTCTGGTGGCGGTATTGTTTCCGGCCAAGGTAATTTCACTGTTATTAATTGTGTAAATTGACCTTTTGGACCCAATAAATTCAATGGTGAACAAAGTGGGATTAGGAAATGTGTGGCAGTAAAATGGTTTTTCCAACCACTGTCGCATGCTTCAGTTTCGAGATTTTACCATATTCAAACTCTTGTAAATTCAAGATCTCTGTAACTACAGCTCTAGTATTACTATTACCTCTACAACAAGTTGAGTTAGCCTTGTCCTATCTTCAGAAGGCTTGGAGGAAAATTGAAGTTTTAATATTTACCATCTACCAAAAGAAGAAGAAGAAGAAAAAAAACCCTTCAATTTTTTTTCTAAATGAAAAATGGGATTGAAAGGTTATGAATAAGAATAATTAGTTTGGGATTGAATTTTTAGGTTATATATTACTGTTGAAGATTGGAGGAAGAGATTGATTTTTTCATCATTAGACAACTTGTCCAAGTCAAGAGACTAGACAAAGGTGGTAATTCTGTTTTAAATAAAAACTAAATAACGGTAACATCTAAAAATATATTTATAAGAATAAAACTTTTTATTAAATTCTCAAAATTATGAAGATGTCAAATTAGTTTATGCTTACCATATAGAAATATGTAAATGGTTTTAGAATTTCAGTTACAACTTTGTCCTAATCAAGTAATTCTAGAAGTCACTCTTATATTATTCTCATGTCACTCCAAAAATGCTGTGACTTTTAAAATTACCATTGGGCTTCATGGAGTGACACGAGAGGGACACAAGGGTGATTTCTACGATTACTCTCAACAACATAGTTTGGTAAAGTTCTAGATTAAGATTGAATGGTTTGTTGAATACCTTATCTTCACTTTAACTAAGAATGTTCCGTTACAAACGATAATGATCTTTCTGGTAGCTTTTTAAAAAAAGTAAACTGTAAAACAAACTCATATGCGGCTTGGTGAGTGGTGTGCATATATACATATATATATATATATATATATCTTGTTTTGGATCCTCAGTTTCTTCACCTAAGATGAGATGATATTGCAAACATATCCTTGAATAAATAGCATATATTATTCAAAATTAAGAGAAGTTGGAACTTTGTTTTTCAATGGCCAATACCAAAGTAATTAGAAGATGCATATTTTTCTTGCTAGCCCTATCGTTTGTGCTGAGTGGAAAATTGGTTGGTGGAAGAAGGATTGGGACCAAGGAAAGCAAAGAGTTTGTTAAGCATAAAGGAACTCTCAAAACTATTGAGGTCATAATGAATATATTACATATTTCTTAATGGACAAAGCTTTTCTCCAAATTGGGTTGGAGGAATTTCCTTCAACCTAGTATATAAAAGTGATCACAAGTGTCCCTTAACATGTGAGATGCACATATTTTTTTAATAACAGGGACAAAGTTAGAATAATTTGCCTTACCTTAACTCATGTGCATCTCTCTTTTTCCTTTCTTAATTGTTAGTTTTTATTTTAATTCTAGATAATCTCGTTCTTTTTTCTTCTTCTTTACCGCCCTATATATATTTTTCAAAATTTTCCATTCTTGCTTATCAATGGTCTAGTAAATAAAATCTTTGCAGGGTAAGGATGGTGACATAATAGATTGTGTTGATATCCATCAACAACCTGCTTTCAGCCATCCATTACTCAAGAATCATATCATACAGGTTAATTTCTTTATTGTTTTTCCAACTCCGTTGATGCTTTACAGTACTATGTAGTTGCTTTATTATTGCCATGTTTAAAGGATTTGTATAATTGAAAACATAGTTCAAATGTATAGCTAAAATGTTGATAAATTTTAGTACAACTTTTTCTTGTTTTTTGTTAAGCTGTCATTTCATATGAGAAATGATTATTCTCCTTCTCATTAGTCGTCTCCCATCCAACTCTTGAAAATCCACTACTGGATTTGTGAGACCTAGAACCACAAATCCAATAGTGAATTTGCAAGATTTGGATGGGAGGAGGACCAATAACATGTCTCTTTCATATAATGATGGGAAAATTGTAATTTTGTTTGTGGTTAATTAATCAGATGAAACCCAGTTCCATTCTAGAGTTATCAAACGGAGAATTATACAACGCCGAACTGTTTCAAGGTTGGCATGTGGATGAAGAATGCCCTGAAGGAACAATCCCAATTAGACGTGGCCAAGAGAGTGAATATTTTGCCCATCGTACTATACACCCACTTGCACGTCGGAAAGATCTTAATATTCGCGTTGATGAGGATGTTCATAAAGGGCATGAGGTATATCGTATTATCAAATGACTATTGTTTTCAAATGTATAACAATGACAGTTGCAAACTAATTAGAACTCCTTAGGCTAATTTCAAATTATTTTTCTTTGATTTATTGCTTAATCTTTTTTTCTTTCTCTTTTCTACATATGAATTATATTTGAAACTAGTACGCTTCTGCTACTGTGACTTCTGGCAACTATTATGGTGGACATGCAAAACATAACTTATGGAGCCCTGTAACAATGGATGGAGACTTTACCCTTAGTCAAATATGGGTTTCAACAGGTCCTGAAAACAAAATAAATACTGTTGAAGCTGGATGGATGGTAAGTTTGTCGAAGAGATATAGTCCTTCCTGCCCCTGGGAAGATAAATGTCAATTACATTTGATTTTGAGTGTAATTTAATCTAATGTTGAAACAATTAGAAACTTTTGGATTCATATGTGGGCAATAAAATTGATTTCATAATAAAATTCAAAACAAAAATCTTACAAATCAAGCATTTGAAGAATAATTTCTCTCCAATAATTAATTTCATGGTTCCAGGTTGATACGCCTAATGGGCAACCCAAGTTTTTCGTATATTGGACTGTAAGTTGACTCATTTCCTTCTATGATATTGATAAATCGTATCTTATCCTAAAAGTATAAGGTGATACAAAGAGGTAAATTTAATCATTTAATCAAAACTTTAATATTCTTCCTCAAGTATGAGCTCAAATTCTCTTTTAATAGGTATAGTCTAACACGTGAAATATTTAATTTTAAAATGATCATGTGTTCAATATCTAACTCTGTCCTTCCACCTTCTATTTATATTAAAATATTTTACATATTGGGCATTACCTATTCAAAGAGAGTTTAAACTTACACGTGAAGAATAGTGTTAAAGTGTTGATTAATGATTAAATTTACCTCTTTCTCCATCAAAGTACTGTCAAGTGAAGAGATCATCTTGTGTTTTGAGCTAATCATTACCATGCATGTGTCAAATCACCACTAAATATTGCATTTATTTCTTAGTTAATTTGTTCAAATTGACTAACTAACGCGGAGGGGGGGGGGGGGTTGTTAACCGTGATGGGTACGATAAAACTGGGTGCGAAAATCTTGCATGTCCTGGCTTTGTGCAAGTAAACCGTAAATTTGTACTTGGTTCTCCTTTAAAGCCTGTTTCAACCTACAAAGGGGCGCAATACGATATAGGGATAACCGTACACATGGTAAGTAATTTATATGCACAAGTCGTTTTTTTTTACATTTTTAGGGGTACATAAATTAGGCTAAACTATCCAACTTATAATATGAATCAGGATAAGGACAAGTGGTGGCTACAAGTGCAAGGACAGGAAGTTGGATATTGGCCTTCTTCCATCTTCACAACTTTAGCAAGCAAGGCTGACTCAATCACCTGGGGTGGAGAGATTTTTACCTTAGGGAAAGAGGGTCATCACACATCCACTCATATGGGGAGTGGACATTTTTCGAGTGAAGGCTATGGAAAAGCAAGTTATGTTCGCAATATTCAATACATAGATAGCAATGGCAAATTCATTGACGCTGGTCACGAATTGGAAGCATCTGCAACAAAATCTACTTGCTATGATATAAGTGTTGTGAACAATAACAATGGAGGCGATGGAACCGAATTCTACTTTGGGGGTCCTGGGTATTCAGCAGCATGTCCTTAGAAAGGGAAGAAGAAAAAAATGATGGTATTAGTACTAATATATCATATCTTGGAGGGATCAAAATTTCTTGAAAAAGATATCAGCGTAACTTGTTCCGTCCAACCATTATATGGTAAGTAATAATCCTTAATAAGTTGATATTTGGGTCTTGAAAAAGATATCAGCACCATTTGTGCCTTACAATTATTGTATTATAAGTAATATTCTTAATAAAATGAAAATTGGTCATTCCCAATGTTTTTGCGGTCATTCCTAAATGTCAAATGAAGACTATGAAGGACAAAAACAGAAGTAAAAACAAAATCTCCACACAACACTAACACCAAAGTGTTCGAGATCAACTAGCATAAGATTATGCAAATATTGGATGAGAAATTAACGTGCCCATCAATATTTTTTTCTCAAATTGCAATTATTGATTTCCTTTTCGTTACAAGGGATTCTATTGCATTCTCTAACAAGGGAAGATTCTCGTACAAACACAACTTTTAAATGTGGCACACTAGAAGTTTGAATGTGACCATCCACTATAAAAAAATAGGGGATTACTAACGTGTATACTGTTCATTATTTTTTCCATATTACCATTTAGTAACGTGTCACTTTTGTGCCACGTTACTGAAATATTTTGGTAACATGCTAAGTTGACACATTACCATTTCGTAGCGTGACGTGTCAAAATGCCACGTTACCAAAATAATAACTATTTGAAAAAATTATTTCAACATATAAAAATTATAAATCATTGAAATTATTTAATAATAATAATAAACCGTAGATATATATATATAGATCTAGGATATTATATATATAATAACCTCGACATGTATATATATATAACTTAATATATATATAGTAACTTATTTAATATATATCTAAGGTTATATATATAGTAACCATGGCATGCATGTATATATATATAGTAACTTAATTAATATATATCTAGGGTTATATATATACTAATTGAATGAAAATATTAATAGGGTTTAGTACGTGAATCACCAATCGCATAAACTTACAAAGTGATGAGTATCTAATTAAGAATTGGATAGAATGTAAGAATTCTATATGCACATGTTTACTTTACTTCAAATGGAAAGTAAAGTTGATAATGAAGATTTTTGTACAGTTCAATTAGGATATCGAGCCGGTTTCAACAATAGCGAGTGGGTTTGTACAATGTCGAGCTCGAGTTCGGATAAAAAATTTTATTTCAATAATAATAATAAAACTGATGATATATATAGATCTTGGATTATATATATAGTAACCATGGCATGTATATATATATAGTAATCCTGGCATGTATATATATAGTAACTTAATTAATATATATCTAGGGTTATATATATAGTAATTAATGTAAGTAATTTTTTTTAAATTTTTTTTTTATTAAACCTATAGTAACGTGGCACATATGCCACGTCACCCTATTGGTAACGTGGCATAGGTGCCACGTTACTATTGGTTTATTGGGGTGCAGTCCCACAACTGGCCCTCACCCCCGGCCCTCCCTCTTCTTTCCCTTTTTCCCCCCTGTTTTTCAACTTTTTCCCCTCCTCCTCCCGCGCCAAAGCTTCTTCTCCCTTCTTCTCTTTTTTCTCGCTCCGGCCACCAGCATTTGTTCTTCCTGTCACTTCCTCTTCCAGCCGACAAGCCACCTTCTTCTCCTCCGGCGCACACTCATTTCTCCGGCGCCACTACTCGGTACTCTCTTCTCCGGCACTCACTCACTTCCGGCGGGCTCTCCGGCACCTTAATTCTCTGGTGCCTCTCTCCGTCTCCGACGACGATCAGGTATATATATATATTTAGAGTGTATCACAAGAAGCCTTCATATCTGTTGAAATTTAACATATTATTTTTTAAATATCTTATAAGAAGCCTGCATATTGTAGAAAGAACTTTGTTTTTTGTTTTTTGTTTTTTTTTTGTTTTAATTTTAAAACGATATTTTTAATTTTTAATTTTTTCATTTTAAAAAATAAAATATTATTTTTTTCTTTAATCTTTTTATTTTTGAAAAATAAAAATAATATGGCGTTGCATAGATACAAGAGGCTCTTTAATTTGCTTGTGTCTGAATGTTGGTGTTCAAGAGATCATGCTCCTATTTCTTAATGTTCTTGTTGGGTTCGGATAAATGCATAACATGTGTTTGTTGAATTGCCTCAGCGACCAAGGGGAGAGTGAAAGCCTTTGAACATTGAAGTTTTTAACTTTCATG
Source organism: Carpinus fangiana (assembly GCA_006937295.1). Taxonomy (NCBI): domain Eukaryota; kingdom Viridiplantae; phylum Streptophyta; class Magnoliopsida; order Fagales; family Betulaceae; genus Carpinus; species Carpinus fangiana. The sequence continues at coordinate 52,584,486 of CM017321.1, forward strand.
ACTGCCAAATATAATTTCATGCATCCTTGTCTTCCTAATTAATATGGTTTATATTGATTTGCTTGCAGGGAATATCTGCAATAGAAATGTCCTTGCAGAGATAGAAGTAGATGATGAAATTTTTAATGTTGATAACAAGTACATGGATCCACAGCTTTGTGCAACCTTTGCTTGTGATATTTACAAGCACTTGTGTGCGTCGAAGGTATGCTAGTTTTGGTTTAACATATGAAAATCCATTTCTTCACAATTAGACACCCATGGCGAGTCTAGTTTACACAACAATTTTTAAGGAATTTATACATTGTTTCTCATTGTTTGTGTTTGTGTTTGTGTTTTTTTTTTTTTTTTGGCTTGTACCTGACACATTATATTTGATTGTAAACTACATAGATCGATATCTTTCTCCCATCTTCCTTGCTTGCAGTTGCAGATATATGGAAAGGGTGATGCCTAATACAAGTTGTTCCAACATTCCAAGTGCCGTCTGAAAAATGCATGTGGAAGACTGATTTCTTTTTGCTGATATGTTGTTTACTATCTTCTTGAAGTGGTCGTGAATTTTTCTTTCTTTGCTGGTTGTTGCTAAGATTCCTAGCTAGCATAAAGGAAATAAATACTTATGGTATTATCAAGATTTCTTTTCTCCTAATTAAGGGGTTTCTGTTGTATATTAATTTCATGTGTATTAAGGTTGCACCCCGCTGTGTTTTTAATGAAATTACATTCAAGATTTCTTTTAAGATATTTGATGTCATTTGTTAAGAAAACGCTATGCATTCAAGAATTAATTCAAGGATATTCTTGGTGCTTATAACATTCTTTATAATTAATTTTTAATTTATTCATGGAAAGGAGAAGAAAAAGGAAAATCAAAAAAAAAAAATCAAAAAATAAATGGAAAATGGGAAAAAAAAAATTCACTGCAAGCATTTGGTGATGTGGCAGTATGTGTCACGTTACCCCTTTAGTAATGTGGCACATACTACCACGTTACTAAAGGGGTAACGTGGCACAAAAGTAACACATTACTAAATGGTAACGTGTCATTATAACGCGTTACACTAGTGACACGTTACTAAATCTACAACAGTTACGACCACTTTTTTAACGTGCTAGGCACGTTACCAATGACATGTCACTAACCGTTAGTAACGTGTCAACAATCTTGACATGTCACTAACAGTTCGTTACTAAAAAAATAAATTTTTGTAGTGATCACACGAAACTATTTGAAATTGAGCTGTGCCTCCAATTTCAATTAATGTGAAAAAGTGTAATGCCTCCAAAATTGGACTGATTAAATTGATCCATCTTGGTAGGGTCACTTGCAATATTTCCCCTAGTGCAGTTAGCTGGAAAATGACTGAGGCGATTGCCTATAAACAACTCAGAGTAAATATAAGTGGAATGTGAAATATAAGATTAGGCTAAAATATTTTATTTTATTTGTTTTACATTTTTAGGGGTATATAAATTAGGCTAAACTATCCAACTTATAATATGAATCAGGATAAGGACAAGTGGTGGCTACAAGTGCAAGGTCAGGAAGTTGGATATGGGCCTTCGTCCATCTTCACATATTTAGCAAGCAAGGTTGACTCAGTCACTTAAGGTGGAGAGATTTTTACCTTAGGGAAAGAGGGTCATCACACATCAACTCATATGGGGAGTGGACATTTTTCGAGTGAAGGCTATGGAAAAGCAAGTTATGTTTGCAATATTCAATACATAGATAGCAATGGCAAATTCATTGACGCTAGTCACGAATTGGAAGCATCTTCAACAAAATCTGCTTGCTATGATATAAGTGTTGTGAACAATAACAATGGAGGCGATGGAACCCAATTCTACTTTGGGGGTCCTGGGTATTCAGCAACATGTCTTTAGATAGGGAAGAAGAAAAAAATGATGGTATTAGTACTAATATATCATATATTGGAGGGATCAAAATGTCTTGAAAAAGATATCTGCATAACTTGTTTTGTCCAACTATTGTATGGTAAGTAATAATCCTTAATAAGTTGATATTTAGGTCTTGAAAAAGATATCAGCACCATTTGTGCCTTACAATTATTGTATTATAAGTAATATTCTTAATAAAATGAAAATTGGTCATTCCCTAAGTTTTTGCAGTCATTCTTAAATGTCAAATGAAGAATACGAAGGACAAAAACAAAATCTCCACGCAACACTGACACCAAAGTGTTCGAGATCAACTAGCATAAGATTATGCAAATATTGTATGAGAAATTAATGTGCTCATCAATATTTTTTTCTCAAATTGCAATTACTGATTTCCTTTTTGTTACAAGGGAATTTATTGCATTCTCTAACAAAGGAAGATTCTCATACAAACATAACTTTAAATGTGGCACACTAGAAGTTTGAACGCGACCATCACACGAAACTATCTGAAATTAAGGTGTGCCTCCGATTTCAACTAATGTGAAAAAGTGTAATGCCCTCGAAAGTGGACTGATTAAATTGATCCATCTTGGTAGGGTCACTTGCAATTCCCCTAGTGCAGTTAGCTGGAAACTGACTGAAGCGATTGCTTATAAACAACTCTGAGTAAATATAAGTGGAATGTGAAATATAAGATATGAGAATTTCTACAACCATAAATTGCGTAAGTACTATCATCAATCATAAGCTTGGAGCTTCCAACCAAAATAAGAATTATCAGGCAAACCTAGTATTGCTAAATATTCGCTTGGCATCTTTATCATAGCATATTGGCTTACACTTAAGATCACCAACCTACTAAACTGCAATATATCACATAAGTCCAAGACTTAGTAAGTAAACCTCATAATTGAGTATAATATGAGCTTCCATTATAAATACTAAACTAAATGTGTGCTTTTGTAGTTTTGTTAAGTAGTGCCTCTGCCATTACATCATGAAAATATAATTTTGTTTTGAGAAGTATTGATCTAATCTCAATGAAAATCGCCAATATATTTTAGTGCAAGAAAAATTAATGCAGTTTTTAGGTTATAGTTATATTATATGGTTTATTCGAGATATTAACCATTTCCGGCAGGATTGGTGCCGTTCTATGAGACTTGTAATACAATATTGGTGCCTTGAATATTGCACAAATTGTCCCTAACACTAGCTACTTGATCGAGTCCAACCTTAGGTGGCCTACGCTACTAATGATGTACAATTTCCTGTAATAGTCTTTCTCAAAATGGAATGTCCGAGTTCTATCTCCTGACTGCAAACTCTTTATATTTAAGGATACAAGGATTATGGACTAAGACCTTGTGTAATTCAATGTAATGCCAAGAAAATTAGTTAGAAGCTAATCAAGTTTAAGTGATACTTATAAAGTTAATCAAGTTAAGTTAAAGGCCTTCGTAGAAAATACAACAAAAACTAGTCTAGATTGCCTCATTCAAATGATCTGTAGATGAGGTATCGCAGAGAATTTCGTCTGCTATACCATCAAATGCACAACAAACGACATGTCACAAAGAGTCGTCTGCAATCTAGTCCGAGCACACTTCAGCCGGGGTGGTCACAGTGGTTTTCATAAAGCACATCTTCTGAAACCTCATCCGAATGAGTTGCGTTCGAGTTCACTTATCTTGTGTGAATGAGGGTCATCCTATTCGGGCAAGCCACACTATTACAAGTTACAAAATACAAGTTCTATAGCTACCCTCAATTTTTTAACAAAATTCCAACATAATCCCCAATAAAAGGGAAAAAAAATTGAAAAATGAAAGATAAATATTTATATCAAAATAATGTATAGGGAAACTCTTTTGGTTCCCTACACATTGGGTACCATTGTAGCATTCCTAATGTTTAGGGAAGTTGCTGCAGGTGACTTTTCTTTTTTCTTTTTATTTTTCCTATATATAAAGAAGGGGAAACTACCTTTTGCCCCCATTAACTACAACGCATTGGCATTTTTCCCCCATGAACTGTCAACTGTGCTACTTTGCCCTCATGAACTACCATTTTGTGCCCAAAAACCCCTTCCGTCAGTCAAAGCCATTAACTCAAATAGTCAAAGTGACAATACGTTGTAGTTCATGGGGGCAAAGTGACAATGCGTTGTATTTCATAGGGGTAAAGTGACAATGCGTTGTATTTCATAGGGGTAAAGTGACAATGCGTTGTATTTCATAGGGGGCAAAGTAATGGAAAGTGACTAATGGAAGGGGTTTTTGGGCACAAAATGGTAATTCATGGGGGCAAAGTAGTATAGTTGGCAGTTCATGGGGGAGAAAGTGTCAACACGTTATAGTTTATGGGGGCGAAATGTAATTTCCCCTATAAAGAAGGAAATGGGTTATAAGGTGTCTGTTGCTAGTGCTATTACAATGGCTAATAAATGATAGGTAAAAAAATAACCAAAATTTATTATATAAAATAATTTTAAGGTGCCTAAATCTATAACAATTAGCATTTTATGACTCTTTTAATTATTTTTATATTTGTTTATGTTAGGTTTTAAAAATTGGCCTTATTCAGTGTTCAAAACCATACTTGTAAATCTTTTCACCTCCCAAACGTTTAGTGTGGAAACTATAGTATTTATAGGGTTCTGTGCATTTTCATTGGATAGCCTTAATTGAGAATGCCAACACGACATCTCTTATCTCGAAGTACAAAAATGCCTTTATGCGCTTTTGTCAAATAGCCGTCAGAAGACCGTCATGATAGTGTAGATTAAAAAGGTCACTGCCTTATGTCGTTGGAAGAGGAAAAAAGAGAAAAAGATTGGAATGAGAAAAGTATGTGGTATAAAGGCTTATGTAAAATGGTTATCGATTGAGCTAATATAGACACATAATTTCCATTAGTACTCTTACAAATTTTTTGTGGTTCATAATTTCCATTAGTACTCTTACAACTTGTTTGTGGGTCTTTCATCACTTCCTCATGTAATTACCTGTATTGACCTTTTCACACTGAATTCTGTTTAATATGTAAAGTTTTGCAATAAGATTTAATGGTTTGGGGCTTAGAAAAAGATTTAATGGTTTGGGACAGTTGCCTTACCTTAACTTAGGTAATGGCTTTGTATTTATAAAATATTAAGTTACAAATTAAGGATATTGATGTACATAGTGTATAAATATGTCTTTGTGAAAGCTGTTTACATATGATAATTAAACTTTGTTTTTCAATGGCAAATACAAAAGTAATTAGAATATGCATATTTTTCTTGCTAGCCCTATCTTTTGTGCTGAGTGATAGATTTGTTGCTGGAAGAAGGATTGGGACCATGGAAAGCAAAGAGCCAGTTAAGCATAATGGAACTATCAAAACTATTGAGGTCATAATGAGTATATTACATCTTTCTTAATTTTTAATTTGCATTTTGATTCTAGATAATCTCTTCATCTCTTCTTTTTCTTTTTCTTTTTCTTTTTCTTTTCTATGGCTATATATTTTCGGAAAATATTCAAGCTTACTTATTCATGGTCTAGTAATTAAAATCTTTGCAGGGTAAGGATGGTGACGTAATAGACTGTGTTGATATTTATCAACAACCTGCATTCAACCATCCATTACTCAAAAATCATACTATAAAGGTTTATTTATTGCTTCTCCTAACTCTAGTTAATGTTTTACAGTGCTATACTGCTATGTAGTCACTTTATTATTGTCTCGGTTGTTCTCTTGTTTAAACAATTTGTATAATTGAAAACATAGTTATAATTTATAGCCAAAAATTTTATAAAATAAAACAAACAAAATAAAAAGCTTTTTTTATTAAAAAAAAAAAGAAAAAGAAAAAAATTGCCCATGGATGTCAGTTAACTCAATAATTAAGTGTTTTTGTCATTGGACAAGAGACCTATATATGCTTGAATCTTGCTAAAAGGTAATGCCATAAACCCCATTTTATCCCACAACTGTCTTACAATGTTAATATGCCAATCCTAACCAACTTTTGAATCAATCGTTATTAAACTAATAATAATAATAAAATAAGGATTTATTCAAACTACCGCATATTATTTGTGAGATACTTGTACAGTAAAAATTTAGTTTATAAGATTACTTGTTGCTTTAATAAACTAAAAGAAAGATGGATCTTGAGAAAGTTGTGATAGCTAGGAAGCTAAATGGTTAAACAAGTTAATAATTTTCCAGTCCTTTCAAACGCATCATTTTCGAGATCAAATTCGATTTAATATGATATATGTAAGAAATTGTGGCTTTGGCTTTTTATTTGGTCAATTGAAGACTAAGACTGATTATTGCAACTTGTTCGTGGTTAATAAGATGGAACCCAATTCCATTCCAAATGTAACAAACAGAGCATTTAACAATGTAGTTGGCTTGAGAATGGAGAATGCCCCGAAGGAACAATCCCAATTAGACAAGCTCGAGAAGATGAATTTGATGTTCATCGTGCTCTACCCCCAATTGCACATCGAAAAAAATTCTAATATCAGCCTTGATTATGATGATCATGGTCACGAGGTATATCATATTATCAAACGACTGTTGTTTTCACTTGTATTTTTTTCATAACAAACTAATTAAAATTCCTTAAGCTAATTTTAAATTAGGTATCTTTGATTTACTTTTTTTTTTTTTCCTTTTATATATGAATTAGAGAAATGCTAAGGAAACAAATATTTTTACCAAGAGAGGCTTACTGTATTGATGTGCAACTCATTTATATGAATTATTTTTCAAATTAGTACGCTGGAGTTGATCTGCGAGGGGGCAATTACTATGGAGTACACGCATCAATTAACATATGGAACCCTGCAACATATAATGGGGAAATGAGCATTGCTCAAATATAGCTTGCATCCGGTCCTAAGAACCTAGTAAACACCATTGAAGCTGGATGGCTGGTAAGTTTGACCAATAAAAACATCATTAAGATTAGCAATTGCTTTTGATTTTGTGTGTAAATCTAAATGTTGAAGCAATTAGCAAAAACTTTTGGATCTCAAAAGTGGGGGAGAAAATCGATATCATAATGAAATTCAAAGCAAAAATGTAACATATAAATCAAGCATTTGGAGGATAATTTCTGATCAATAATTTCATGGCTCCAAGTTAATGCGCGTGACAAGCAAACCAGGTTCTTCATATTCTGGACTGTAAGTTTGATCATTTCCTTTCATGATATAACTTAAATTTGCATATATTGGACTTGTCGTGTTTGTTGCCACTTAGGGGCTTGGGCATGGTTGAAAGGTTTTTTGAATGTCATGTCCCTGTTTGTGTCCTTTACATTGAGGATCCGAGTAGGGTTTAAGGATTTCGAGACAGCCATGTCCCACCTTATACCTGCTATTCAGAAGCTTGTTCTGTTTACATAACCCTGTTTACAATTTCAGCCTTTTATGGCAGCTTCAATTACCCCTTTGGGTCGGATCACTTATTTTACTCATTCCCAGCTACTTTTCGGATAAAATTGTCACCTTTTTTTTTTTCTTTTCAAAAACATTGTTACATATTGCATGTATGCTTGTCAAACCACTAATCAAGCTATATATGTGGTTTTCAGCGTGACGGGTACCAAAAAACTGGGTGCTACAATCTTGATTGTCCTGGTTTCGTGCAAGTAAACGTAGATTTGTAATTGGTTCTCCTATTAAGCCTGTCTCAAGCTACAACACAAAGCAATACGAGATAGGGATAACCATATTCAAGGTAATATGCAAGGATTTGGACTCTTGATATTTTTGCTGTAAATTCTCTACATATTGCTCACTAAATTCCCCAACTTATATGATGTAGAATAAGGGAAATTGGTGGCTACGAGTGCAAGATCAAGTACTTGGATACTAGCCTCACTTAATCTACACATACTTGGCTAGTAGTGCTACCGGAATTACCTGGGGTGGAGAGATTTTCAACAAAGGGGTAGGGGGTCATCACACATTAACTCAAATGGGAAGTGGACATTTTCCGAGTGAAGGCTTTGGAAAAGCAAGTTATTTTTGCAATATTCAATATATGGAGTACACAGGAAAATTCATTGATCCTGATCAAGGACTGGTAGCATTTCCAACAAAACCTTCATGCTATAATATAAGTGTTGCAAACAATAAGAATGGAGGCTATGGAACCCATTTCTATTTTGGGGGTCCTGGGTATTCACCAATTTGTCAGTCTTAGAAAGGGAAGAAGAAAAATTAATAGTAATAAATCACAGATTGGAGGGATCTAAACGTCTTTAAAAGGATGCCAACATAACCTGTATTGTATTTTCAATACTATTTTTAACAAGTTGAAATTCGGTCATTGCATAAGTTTTTGTGCTTATACCTAAGGCTTCATTTGTTTTGGTATAAAATATTTTTTGTAAAAGGTTATTATTATTTTTTATTGATTGGTGCACCATAAAATATTGGTCAATCTTGATTTCAGTTGACTAAAGAAAATAACATTCACGAGGCGTAAAATGATTTATGCTTCTCATTTGAGTAAACCATTTTTTGTCACACTCACACCCCCAGGCAAGTAAATGTGAGAGGGTTCCTTATGAAATGTGGGCCCCACTAGGGGTTCTCTCACAATTGCTTACCCAAATTGCAAACAATATGAGTAAGCAATTGCCTTGAATCATCTCAATCCCACTGCCAAATTCTTTATATTTTGACACACTCTTTTACTCCACAACTTCTTTTCATAATGAAGATGGAAGGATACGACAAAGTTATACTTTCATTTGCATTTGACCACTTGATGTACAATGAGAGGGTTGAAATATCATTTGTGGCAAAGAATGCTAGACTTAGAAAGACTTAGTTGGACAAATTTTTCAACAACTATGGATATTAAAATTTGCGTATTATTGATATGTGGCCATTATTATTATTATTATCATCAAATTGTGACTGTTAACTTCGTTTTGGCAAACACTACTTTGAACGTGCATACTACAAGTTTGAACACCCATCAAACGAAATCTTTAAATTTGATACAAGGAGGTGTGGCTTTGATGCCAACTGATGTGGAAAAGTATGGCTCTTGTGAAACCCAAAAAAGTTAATGTCACGATCCGAGGAAAATGCTAACAACATTTGTGTTGAAGTTAAAATTGAAGCTATTTTAAAATCACTTGCAAAGCTCAATCTCACATAATAAGAAATCATTGCATAACTTGGGACCCATGCAACTTCGTAATCCACCTACCTAATGTGGAACTAAATTTGGGGTATCACAATCTCCTGCACTCAAATCTTTGATGTCATCATCACGGTTTACATCATGATGTTACTAGGTTTCTCAATACCATTTGTAACACCCCGACTTTACTTAAAGGAAAGTAAAAGTGAAAATTTCCAATTTTCACTAAGTACTACTATCTTTTCCTGGACATCATCAGAGATTATAAATCTAGCAGCGGAATAGCTATTTTTTATATATATATATATAAAATCCTCATAGAAGACACCAGAGCTGAGAACAAGACTTATATATTAAACAGATCAGTACATTGTACTTTATACAATAATAAAACACACTAATCACAAGTGCCATAGACGGCACATAGGTAGATATACATCAAAAGTACCTAGAACATATCTAACTATAGATACATTCCAAAACATAGACATCTTTATAAAATTCTGTACCAAACTGAAGTACTAGAAAACTCTATCCATAATATCCTAAACATGCATATGGATCATCTTCACCTCCCCTGCACCTGCATTAATATCTATGTAAATGTGGTATAATCGTGGGGTTACCACATTTACATAGGCTGATTAATGAGTCAACGGTCTCAATAGGTATAAAAATTACTGACATTTTCAATATGAGCCATCTTTTTCAAGAGTATTTCTAATACAGTGATTATAATAACAACTATGTTAGGTTTTCTAGACAGAATCATTTTTGTATAATCCACAGCTGTTAAAATAAACATCATCAAGTTGTTTGTGATAAAATCCATTTATCTTTTCTAAACAACTTTATATTTATACATATATGCATTTTACTTGCATCTCATAAAATGAATATACATATAAATACAAAGAGGTAAAACATATAAATCATAAATCACATTATTCAATGTATGCAATGCAATCTCTAGCCTCTTCGGCTTTTTAAAGAACTTGAACCTTTCATTTACGGTTATCAGGAGACACTTTTGGCTCCTCTTCGACTTTCTAAAGAACTTGAACCTTTAGTTTACGATTTTCAAGAGACACTTTTGGTTCCTCGGTTAGCATCAAGCTTCTTATTTTAACCTGTAAGGCTCCTTCGGCTTACACCGTTAATATAAGAACACCTCAACATTTTACATTCAACTTTAGGAAGACAAAATGCTTCTTATTTAAGCTGAGAGGCTCCTTCGGCTTCCACCGTTAACATAGGAAAGCCTTCTTGCTTCATATTTAATTTATCTCTTATTCTCAATGTTCAACAGTATGCAATAACATGTCTCTTAAAATCATTATTTTGTTCTCACAATCATCTCATTTCATTTCACAACTCATTTCAATACATATAAAAATAATTGAAAGCATATATTCATGTCATTTATAAAATATTCAGGCTCATGTAATAACCATACTTCGAAAGCTTTATAAAATAGTATCAATCTCAGTAAGCAATTGTACTCACTAAAATAATATCATGCTCAGTAAGTAATTATACTTACTTGTCACCGTAGACCGTTATGTTGGATTCCCTTTCTAATCCTTGATTCTAAATTCACTGCATTTAGTGCGCTCGCGCGCGATCATATATTAGTCTAAAATTATAATTAAAATGCTAAAATAACGACATCTTAATTTCTCCCTATGCTCTATCCAAAATCGGGCAGTATAACAACATCTATCTAAAATATTATAATATCACTTGGGCATCATAACGACTATGTAGCGTTACCACATATTTTTATATGGGCATTACTACGGCATTAATATAATATTTATCTAAAATGTCTAATATTACTTGGGCATTACAACGACGCTATTGTAAAATACCTAATAAAATTTAGGCAGTACAACAACGCTATTGTAAAATACCTAATAAAATTTAGGCAGTACAACAACGCATTTTTAATATTTAAAAGGATGATTGAATATCATATCTTTCCCGAAATATTTAATCATACTTTTCCGAGCAATTTAGGTATTATAACGAGATAATTTAAATTCTAATAACTATAATTAACATAATTTAAATTCTAATAACTAGAATTGACATAAACTAAGGATAAAAGAAATATATCTAACACTCACACTTGAAGTAGCTCCAAAGCTTATTACTAAATATATATATATTTCTCACTTTCTTTCTTTCTTTTTTTCTTTCTTTTTCTTTTTCTCTTTTTTTCTTTACTTTGCCAGAGGGAGAGAGTAAATTATAATTCAAAATGGTGCATGGTCGGTCCTATTTATAGGCTGAATTTTGGGACTTTGATGGAATCTGTACGAAAGTAGGCGGTGAAGATAAGTTTGTAAGATTACTCTAGAATCGGAAAAGTGGGCATGCAGGCTTGTATACTTTTCAGAATTTTGTTTTTACTGTTCGAACACACTAGTGCAGCATCCAAACCAACATAGTGAAGTTTTCATGAATCTTCTACTTGGTCTATGAACCTATGGCCAAATCCACTCACTCACATGCACATCTACCACTTAGCATTAAAATAATAATATAATTAAATGAGTTATATATATGTGTAGACACGTCCATGTATATATATATATATATATATTTATCTTATTACACTAATCAAACTAATTAAAATATTAATCACACTACCACTACTACTAACTCTTTAGCATCTAACTATATAAATCTTAAATGCCAAATAATTTATAATGAAAATTAGAGCTAGTTCTAATTATCTATTTCTCAGTTCAGACTGAGAATATTAAACTAGACATCAAATATATTTTCTTGATATATTTGATTTAACTTAAGACCAAAATTTAGACTAAAACATTCTAAGTCATTCTAATAAATTCCTCGGGTGTTACACCATTTGTCACAATCCAAGAAAAACACTTACCACATCTACACAATTGTTTTAAAAGGACTAATCAAACTTAGATTGAAACTTCTTGAAATCATCTATAAATCTCAATACCACCTAATAAGGAACCAATATGAGATTAGTACATATGGATCACCTTCATGATCTACTCACCCCAATGTGTGACTAATTTCTGGGGTATCATAGTTAAGTCACACAGACATAGATGTTGAGTAGCTCCTCCTAGATCTTTAGGGCATTGTATTAAAGCCTAAATCCTGCATACGAACATTGATACATAGTGCTTTCCTTTCACATCATATTTAAGTATGCTATTAGTCTTATGTTTTAAACCTTAACGAGTGATTTGATAAAAGTTAAACCCTGCAATATTTTCCCCCTGATTTCTTAAGAAATTAATTGTGATGCAGGTTTGCCTTAATTCTCTGAAATAAAACCAGTAAATATTCGCTGGCCCGTGGTCTACCTGCATAAGGAACATATGATAACAGATGAGTACAATATTGCCAGTCAAAAGAATTTCTGACTGAATTTCTTCTGAATACATAAATGGAGTGACAATGCAAAAAAGATAGTTTTTCAACCCTCCAAAAATATATTTACAACATTAACATGTGTGATCATAAACAAAATTCTCAAAGGAGTATGACAAAATAGTTGATTCCCGCCAACTACTAATCATAATTGTTTCCTCTCTTCCTGTATTGACCGAAATATCCGGAATGCTGATTCAGTTGCTGATCTTGGATTATGAGGTACAACCTTGATAACTTGTGTCCGATGCTCACTAGTTTGTACATTTTGATCCAATGCACGAACTGTGGATGTTGTAGGAAAAAGAGGAAGCGCATCATCTCCTTTAGCCCTGTAAGAGGGGCTACTTGCTGCACTGCCCTGTAACTCACTCTCTTTTGATGCTGGGAACTTGCCAGCATGACATGAGATTGCTCGAGTTACCTCGCTGGACATGTTACATGAGCTTTGCTGGGGTATGCTGAAGTTGATGTCCCCAATCATCAACTGATTGTCTGGTCCATTCGACTGAGCTCCGGCAAACGGGCTCGTTTCATCAACACCTGAACTGGATAGAGATTTATTCATGACTGGGAGACCATACAGTGAAAAGTATGTCTGGCCTAAAGGAGGCGTGCCCGGAAGAATTCCAAACCCTTGGTGGGAAGCCGGAACACCATAAGCAGTGTTTAACATGAAAGCTGAAGTTGGAAGACATGGCCCCATGTAGGGCTTGTAAATAAGTCCTTCAGATGGAGACATTGCAGGGACTAACCACTGGTTTCCTGGTGGTGGGTGGAAACACCATGGGGCTGGTTTGGTGCTGGTGGTCAAAGGAGTTAAAGGTGGATTTGCTAAATGAAGCCCATCATTTGATTGGTGGGTAGCAAGTCCCTTGCTGTTATCATCATTGACAAAAGGAAGGGGAAACTTTCCAACTGCACTTTCATCTGTATATTCATGATCTTTAGGGTTTGACTTCATATAATCATCATTGGCTTTAACAATCAGGGGAGCTGGTGGTTCTGCAACATACTCAGACAGCAACTCCTTAACTGGAGATACTTTTGTTGAACGCTTGCCCAAATAAAGGTTATCGTCAAGCAATAGTTGCGGTGACCCAGCAATCATTCTTTGTACCTGTTTCATTTTGAAGGAGTAATATAACTCCTTTTCCAGAGTGAATTGAAAAAAAAAAAAAAAAGGGAAAATACAACCACATCTAATCGAACGGCTTGGCAATTTGAACAGGCAATGACCAGCTTACCTTAATCAGTCTATGCAACTCAAACACTTGCAATGCGAACACTCTTTGTTGACTGAAAATTAAAACACAAGAATTGGATCAAACACTAAATGATTTTCAATCATAAAATGTTGGAAATGAAACATATGAGTTCTAAAAATAAAATGTTTATGGAAAAAGTAGAAGTAAACCGAATGAATCAACTTTATGGTCTAGTCAAGAGCAACAAAGAATGATGAAAGCACAAAAGAAGGAAAAATTAGTTTGGTAAAAACAAATAAAGAAAGACAAAGTGTTCATCCAAAAAAAAATAATAATAAAGAGCAACAGAACATCACTGATCGACATTAGAAGATTGTTCTTGATTGCCAAACCCCAAAAACGAGAACGGCATCCAATCCATAAAAAAGTGAGAAGCTGTAAACCACAAATCCCAAACTGTGACCTCAAACTTTAGTATGCATTGACCACTCATATCATACCACTCTTAACCAGACTCTGGCCTCCTTGGATCTGCTTACTCTTAAAGCTGGATATAGTTTAGGATAGATTTTAATTATCTGAGCACTCAAAATACGCTTATATATTACCAAACGATAGTGTTGATAGATGACAGTATCTTACCTCTCTTTTTACACCATTTTCTTTGGATCCCCAAAGTCTGGTTCTTCGTTTAGAAACGAAACAGGAATCAAATTTTCTACAAGAGGATGTTGGTCCTCCAATTATTCATTTCACCAGAAAAGAACACCTTGTAACTGACCCATGACTAAAGTTCTACATAGCACCAGCATTCCTGAAAAGGATTCCCCTTGCATATATATGGAAGACTCACTGTCCAGGATAGCTAGAGTCTTGTCATTCAACTTGAAATCTGAATCCTTTAGTCAACTGATAAGCTTTCGATAAATAAAAATTTTAATTAAAAGAGGAATCTATAAATATAAGGGGGTGCAACACTGGTACAGGGTTGGGAAAGTATTGGGAAAAAAAAGGCATCTCAATGTTAACGGGTTCTGAAAAATAAAGAAATAGAAAAACACAATTGAAAGTGTAGGATAGGGGAAATTCATTGGAGAAGTGATTCTTTTCCTTTGCAATCCTTAATCATTTGTTTATCGATTTGTGCTGTCATTTTATCTCTTTAATCTCCTTGCATCTTTTTGCAGGGCTTTTCTCTACATCATCTATCAACCATATTTAAACAACCCCCCCCCACATCTTTTTTATTTTTATTTATTTATTTTTTATAAGTAATCAAAATGCCATTAAAAACAAAAAGTGCCACCCAGGTACACAAGAAGTATATAAGAGAAACACTTAGTCAAAGAGAGAAAAAAGAACAAGAAATTCGTGAAAACTAAGCATCAAAGGAGTTAGAAACGCAGCTGTCCAAATTCAAAGAGTATTAAAGAAAAATTACTTAGTTCCACCAACATTCTCTCGGGGTCTTGAAACTTCTATAATTTATTTCCTTCCAAAGGCACCACAAAAGACAAGAAGATACCATCTTCCCTACAGAAACACTCAGGACTACTACCACCAGTCCACCAACAAGCATATAAGTAAACTAGCCTGTCTAGGCATAACCTAAGACAACCCAAAATGTTTGAAAAAAGAATTCCATAAGGCACAAGAAAAATGGAGGAGAAGATAGTTCACATTCCTCTTGCACATACAACACCTATTAACCACAATGACATGCCACTTCCTAAGGTTGTCCATGGTAAGGATCTTCCTGAGGGCTGCCAACTAAGCAAAAAGAGTCAATCTCAAAGAAATCTTAGTCTGAAAAATACTCTTGGAGAAAGAAGGACACTGTAAAAGGAGAGAAAAACAAACAATCCTTTTTTGGAGGGGTCCTATCAAAGCTTGTCTTCATTTTCCCGTCCCACTCTAACTGAATACAAAAAATTGAATAATGAGTCAATGTTTCCTTTCCATTGTAATTAAGTTTTGATTTACAAAGCCAACGTGCATGTGCAGGCTAAGGAAGCAATAATGGCAGCCTAACCAAATTCAACAATGAAAAATGAGCCTATATAATATTTAAAGTAAATGCATAATCAAGGGCACAAACGCTAACCATTGACTTTATATTTTGGTAAGTAAGCCATTGAACTTTGCCACTTTTTTTTTTTTTTTGGTAAGTAAACCACTATGAGAGAGAATCAACGTGGCCTTTGGATCGTGGAATCTAACACTCCCTCCAGCTTCTACATTCTTAGGAATGTGATGCCTAGGAATCTAAATTCACAGAAATGTGATTATTTTCATGTTTAGGGATGATTAGAAATCAAATAGGATTCTTGAGAATATGAGATTCTCATGTTTGGTTTACTCCTCGCATCCTCTAAAAATAATTTATTCATATCAGAACGTGTAAGATATTACAATCTTTTTCTCACTACAAGATTCTATAAGCTACTCTCGGTAACAAACAACTTCTGGTGGTATTGTTTCAAAGGTATAAGCCATTATTAATTGTGTAAATTGACCTTTAGGACCCAATAAATTCAAAGGTGAACAAAGTGGGATTAGGAAATGTGTGGCAGTAAAATGGTTTTTGCAACCATTGTTGCATGCTTTAGTTTCAAGTTATTACCATATATTCATACTCTTGTTTAGTAAATTCAAGATCTCTGTTACTATAACTCTAGTATTACCTCTACATAAGTTGAGTTAGCTTTGTCGTATCTTTAGAAGGCTAGGAGGAAAATTTAAATTTTAATATTTACCATCGACCAAAAGAACAAAAAAACCTTCAAGACTTTTATAAATGAAAAATGGGATTGCTTTCCTGCTGCATTAGATCTTGGTTCAACAGTCAGAAAACCACAAAAGCAGCAGGAAGCAATCCCATTTTTCATTTAGAAAAAACCACGAATGCCCCAGACATGATCCAAATATATGTTCAGCAGAACCACAAATGCTCATAAAGTAAAGCATTGTAATAGTGAAAAGGTATGTGCAAGGGAGAGGGAGAACGTTTCATGCGCACAAGAAGTAAAAAGATAAGGGATGGGCATTCTGGTCATTTAAAAAAACGAAGACCACATTCCCAAGTCAAGGGAATGTTGGATTCCCACCTCTCTAGAAAGGAATCCACATTCCCAGCAAAAGGCACCTGGGAGGGAATCCACATTGCAGACAAAAAAGGTAAGCTTCTAGGATTCCCAGGAATCCTAACAGATTGCGTTCATCCAAATGCCCGTAAATGTTACCAAAACCAATAATACATTAGAATGAAGTAGACACATCAAGTATCAAAACTTTCTACAAGTTGAGAAGTATGTGGAACCATTTATGGATATTCTTCAAACCAGACCACAAATGACAGAAAAACAGATTTCAACTTAAATAACCCATTAGAAAATAAAAAGAGTCAAGTGTAGGTACACCAATCAATGCACATTAAGAGATATTGATAGATCAAATCTTATGTTAATATGGTTGCAAATATAATATGAATAAACTACAACTGGTTCCATATTTTTGACACAGAGGAGCACAAGTAGATGTACATAGCAATCAGCAGGTACGAGATACTCACTTGACAATAGAGCTTCTGGCTTTCCAGAATAGTTTCTCACCCATCACTCCAACAACATCATCTGGAGAAATATCCACAGCCGACATAGTTTCCACCATGTCAGCATCCGAGACATTGTCATGTCTGTTGGCCACTTCTACAGATCCACATCTCTTGTCTTCACAATACTCACTGCCACTTACAAACACATTAAGACTTCTATAATCATCTCCAACTGATGGCCTTGAACATGATTCGCTTCTCAACTTTGAAACATGTTCCTTGGAAACACCTATTTTGGGTACTACCATATCATCTCTGGCAGCTGTTTTGTCTTTCACAGGCACATACACTTGTTGCGACTGTGCATTGGTACCTTGCAACCTGTTCAAATTATCTACTGAACTGCTTCTATTTTCTCGATCAGATGATGCACGTTTTCTCTTTAATGATTCAGAATTTTTAACTTTAGTTGATGGGATTGAGGATGTATCAACCAAATTATTTCTAGATGACGTGATTGAAGCAGACCTTTCCACAGGGTCCTGATTACTAGGTGACACTTTTGAATCTTCTCCTGTTTGCTTCCTCAAAAATCCTATTGACTTTAGATCTATGGTGCCATCACCATTTATATTCTTGTCACAAACATTTTGATGTTTCACCAAAGAGCTTAGGCTCAAGCGAGGGGGTTTTTCCCTACCTCTTCTGTACTGAGAGTTGCCACAATGTGGCGTTATTCCTTGACCAGTAGTAGGAACTCTACCATCCTCATCTCCAGGCTTCTTCGAAGAAAAGTTCTTAAAGTTGGAGAAATTGTATGACTGACTTGATTCGCATTTCAAAGTTGATGATGACAACCCTGTGGCATTAAAACTTCGATAAGTTGTAGGTTTCATGGAATTCTGCTCATGACTTGCCATCACAGTGTCCGACTTAACTCTGCTGAAAGAATAAGAATGAAGCTTCTCTGCCAGATGAGAAGGTGAAGGGGAGTTGCCGATCGGAGTAAACATACTCCTTTGGTGAGCACCAACCTACAGTAATGAACCGCTTCATATACTTGGGCAAGATAAAACAATACAAAAGTAAAAGCATTCATAATTTATGCAAAAAAAATAAATAAAAGGATCAAGCCAGATTTAGTAAAACCCCTTTTAGTTTTAGTATAAGGCAGTGA
Source organism: Carpinus fangiana (assembly GCA_006937295.1). Lineage (NCBI taxonomy): Eukaryota > Viridiplantae > Streptophyta > Magnoliopsida > Fagales > Betulaceae > Carpinus > Carpinus fangiana. The sequence continues at coordinate 52,602,919 of CM017321.1, forward strand.
AACTTCCTATCAAAAGTAATACATGATAAAATTCTATCACATGCAAAGCCACCCTGAAGCACCGAAGCAGAAACGAAGGAAAGATACAATATAAATCCAGAAGTCTTTGTGAGCAAGCAGAAATCATTGCGGCACTTAGGGGAGGAACTACTAAGAGGCTTGGGGGGCTTCAGTCCCCCCAAACCTCAAAATGTTTCACATTTTTTTTTTTTTTTAATTTCGACCCTCACATCTAAAATCCTAGTTCCGCTCCTGATGGCACTACTTGTTCCCAAGGTATTAGCCCAGCAAATAAAAAAGTAGTGAAATGATACAAATTGAAGACAGGGGCAAACCAATAACAAGGTTTTAAAAAGTCATGGTTCAATCAACCAGTATGAATTTTATAAAACAGAATAGAGCTGAAACAGAAGTAACGCCGTTAACTACATGCTATACAACACTACAAATTTGAATCACTTCACAACAAGGAAATAGTTGCCTACATGAACTATAAATTTGATACTTAAGAACAAAAAGGCATAAGTTATTGAACTCACATAGCTCGAGGACATCAAAGGAGTCAAGCTGCCGCCGTTACTGGGCAAAATAGGCAACATGGATGCTGATCCAGAGGTAAACCCTTGAGAAGGAATACTGAGCTGTTCATAGAGAGCCATTTTGTTCCTTGGAGGTGCTCTTGGCCCTCCTTTCTCTGTATCATTCACATGAAGTCTAGGAAACATAGGACTTATCAGCTTTTCCTCATCTTTTCTCCCTCTCATCCTCTGTTTTCACACTATCTCCACTGACAAAAACCAATCCATTCACCAACTTCACACCAAAATCCCATTTCCTATTCTTTCCACACAAACACCTGGAATGTTTCGTCCGCTAAATACGACTCTCCACAAGTACCTAGGATAAACCTATTTCCAAAACCAAATTTTTGGGATAAACTCAACGATCAAAAACCATAAAATTGACCAACCATGTAGCAAAATCAGTCATGTTCTGAAGAATTCACAACTTTATAACTGCCCAAGATCAACCCACACCAAAGAAACAAATATCCTCATTGAAAATCATAGAGAAGCAGCCAGAACCACATGAAGGATTGGTGGGAAAACACACATTCAGAAGTACCCAAAACCAATCCACTTGACAAAATCAGACAGTTTTGGCCGGAAACCAAAAACGGAACTAATAACAAAACAGGAGTTTACTACCCTAAGCAAAAGTTTTCATGTGACCATAACCAACCCACCTCCAAATAAAGAAACCAAAACTTCAGTTGAAAATCAGATACAAACAGCAGACACACATGAAAATTGTTGACCCAGCATAGAATAATAGGCGGTAGAGCAAAGTTAAAGGAGAGAAAGAAACAGTAAAGGAAGATATACGTGCGGTAAGATAGATTCTGCAGGAGAAGAGGGTTACCTTGAGAGGATCTCATCAACGAAAAAGGTGGAGAGCCAACCAAAAAACTAACAAAGAAGGTGTGGGCATTATCGGACCCAAGTGGATAGAACTACAACTCCTTTTAGAAAATATGCCCCTCTCCAACAAAATTCCCTTCCATTACCATCAAGTCCAGTCCAAGATCCTGCCAACTCATCACTCATCCACTACCCACACAACATTGTTCTTTCCCGTTAGAAGATAGACAGGATCCTCCGTACATGACACGTATGTTGATAAAGAAACATGCATGTTGTTTGAATCAGACAATGAAGACCAAGTGAGATAGATATGATTTTTTAAAAAAGATTATTACATTTATTTCATGTCGTTAAAATACATATTTATAAATTTCCATGAAAGAATACAGATGTGAGATGTGGCAGAAAATGTTGGACCGCCAGCGCAGAAAGCTGCTGCGTTCTCCAGCTTCTCACATGGAGGTTTTTGGCCAAAGCCAAAGTGTTGTATGTTTTATGACCACATGTTTTTCTCTCAAAAGTTTTTTAACGAAATATCTGCTAAAGCTTGTGTTCATTGTCCATTGAGCAAGAGCGTACACTTTTTGGTACAGAATCACAAGAAACGTTGTCACGCGCAGCTTAGAGCGTGATTGAAACGTTGTCACTGCTGTATGTGCCATGTGTTATGCGTTGCCCCATATATAAACCCCGTTTTTATTTTTGGGAGTTAAATATTCTCATTCGGTCACAAATTTATTCGAAGCATCATGGAAGCCTCGATATTTGCATTTTACTATCGAAGGATGAATGTCTCAACCAGAATGAACAAGTCTTAGAGAGAGAAGCTCTCACCCTTTTTCCATTGGGAAATCTTTTAGAAGGCACTTTCAAGCGATAAACTTGATGCAGTATAAAATCCCACTTTAAATCGCACCCTCAAAACACACTATAATAGAGAGAGGGTAGCGAACGAACGAATGGATCGTACCTGGAGGGGCTGCTTCCTTCCTATTTACAGACGCTATCATTTCCTGCCTTTTCTAGCAGGGCATGAGTTTGGGGAGTAAACGAAATCGTGCTCCTGCCCATTAAACAACTGCAACGATGTCTAAACCTCGGCCGAGAAAATCGGGGAGGTAATTTGAGTTTTGTCACAGTTGTCTAGTTGTCTCAAATCTCAATATTCGCACATAATTTCTATGCGGCCAAGTCTGCTAAATGTACGAAAATTTAATGGAGCAGGCCCTCGGAGACCACACTGTATCTTTCTCCAAGTCTCGAACTTTGCAATCATCTGCACTGATACAGAATGCCAAATGTAATAATAAAAATAAAATAAAATAAAATAAAATAAAAAGAAAAGAAAAGAAAGTGCATGCTTATAAAACAGAGCGATGTTGTCTAAATTGCTCATTCTTGACCCATTTGAGTGTTGGGAGATTTCGGTCACAAATGGCCTGCACCCTTTTACCTTCTGACTCTGGTGCATTTGAGCTTATTGTAGTTCCAACTGCAAAGGTTTGCATTTTCTTTTTGGGTTCTTTGCTTTCTGGGTTTTGATTATTTGCAACTTATGATTGTGGTTTTGGTTTTTAATTGTGGGATTTTTTCTGATATTTTGTTGACTTTTGCCTTTCTGGATTTGACCTGTTATTTGAGCTCAATCTAGTTCCGAGTGTTATCTTTTACACTGTTTTGGGTATTTTGCTTTCTGGGTTTTGATTTTTAGCAGCTTCTGATTATGGGCAATGCATATAATTGTGGGGCCTTTATCGAATTCGCTCAAGCTTATTGCTTTCAGGGTTTTGACTGTTCGACTTTTGAATGTGGTTTTTACCTATAATTGTGGGGGGTTGCTTTTTTACTTCTGCTCTGGTGCCTTCGATTATTAGAAGTTTTTGAATGTCGGTTTTTCTTTCATTAGTGGCTTCATGGGAATTGGTATTGTGTTTATGTTGATCATGAGGATATGAATTTATTGGATTGCCATAAAATGATCTTTGTTTTCTGGGTAGCTTGCATTTTCAGATGCTATAATTTGGTTGATGCTAATCAGGGAGGAGAGAAGCTATTGAAGCCTGTAGCCAGCTCTTGATTCATCACATAACTGCAAGCGAGAAAGTGAGTTCTCACTTAATTACTTTTTGATAGATTTTGACATTTTGTAGAACATAATATTCAATAATAACCTCAAGGTTCTCAACCAATTATTCTTTTTTGTAGGCATTTGCATAATGTTACAGATACTCATGTTGGTTAAAATATTATTTTCTCGCGCCTTTGGGAGAAATTGCTGCATGTAGTTCCTCTGTACTCATAATTGCTTTTCTGGCGCATGGAAGCCTTGTAGAACTATTTTAGCTTATGCTCAGTCCACCCACTCTGGACTGGCTGTTGTAACCCAGAAGATAGTATTGGCAACTTGGCATTACTTGTGCATACTATTTAATTAAAAAACTCAAAAACATGGAGAAAGGAATCTTTTTTCTTTATTTGTCTTCTATTGGGGATTTTCTAAATTTCCCATTTTATTTTAAGGAGAAAGTTGGGGGTGGGTTGCAGGGATGAGGCAGATTGATACAAATCTTGAGTAGAACTCACTCTTGAAAACTGACTTGCAAGGAGGAGAGGGTGTCCAAAAGCTTATATACACATAATTAAGATTAGACATAACCTATATCGGATACAAGAATCGCAATATACCACCACACACCGCAGCCAACGTCCACGGCAGCCCACTTTATCGACACTGATTTGATGGTAGCCCCTTTCTCTTTTGATGGCTTCATGCATCTGTTAGTATTTCATGATTTAATACTATGCTCATACATAATACCAAGATGTTTTAATCCAGTCTATAGGTCGCCTCCTAAGTGACTCGACTACAAAGTCGCAAACTATTCGATCTCATACTTAAGCTGGATCCCAATCCCATACTTCATGTGGAACCTGGATCTGGTACAAAATGATACAAACATTATGTAAAACTCACCTTAAAAACCGGTTTGCGAGAGAAGGTTGAGCTTATATACATATAGTTAAGATTATAACCCATGTGAGACACAAAGATCATAACACAGATAGGGCTAAAAAATTTGAAAGGTGAAGACAAAGGGTAGGTTGTTATGCTTGACATAAATTGGTCAATGGGTACTTATCTACAGAATGATATACATGCTGGCATTGATCATCCTGCTTTCGCAGGCTTTTTGACCAAATCAACCTGATTAAGCTGCCTTGTTACCTGATCCTTTGCTCTGAATCCTTTTACTTACTGAAGAGGTCTCTGAAAACTTTTTATTAGTTGAAATAGAACCTGTATGTTTGATCAATAAATCATATCTTACCTCTGCTTTTTGTGTCCCTTATGCTAATGGATGAATGTTTGTTGTTATCAGATAAGTTCATTGGTGGTTTTACTTGGAGCCCCTTTTAGCCATAGATTTTAGTCACTGCTTCACGAATTCATATGATCATATAAATAAAAACCATCTCAGTTGATGTGATTATAAGAATGAGTCCTAGCTTGACTTTTACCATGAAGTGTTACATTGAACTTTTGTCTAGACTGTAATCACAATGAAATGGCATTTTCGATTCCAATTTACACAACTTAACAAACTTCATATTTTTGGAGTATTGTGAGAGCACAAGCTGTTCTAAGTTCGCAATCCATAATTTCAGACTTTATTATTTATTCATGCTCAAGTTACTGGGTTTACACCTTAATTCTTCTGTCATTAGGCTTCATTGCTGCGTCCTGTTTTATGCTTATATTATTAAAAATATGAAACTGCAGGGACATTGCTTCATATTGTTCAGTTTAAAGTGAAATGTTTGATGGGAAGCATTTACGTGATGAGTGATTGTTGGGAGCACATTTCCGGGGATGATTTCTATTCACCCATGTCCATACAAGTTGCATATTACCTGATAGAGGAACAACAATGATGTACAAGAACACCAGATGACTATGTTTCTTTTGTTGGCCTCCTTCTAGATCCATGGTATTTTGGTACTGTGTATTTACAGTTCTTTTCAATTCTTGTAATGTTTTCTTGTCTTCTCTCTAATTGAGAAAAAATCATTGCTGGTAGCACTTGTTTTCGGTTTTCTATATGATATTCCTAGCAATTATCTCTTACTTTAGCTTTTTATCTAATGTTCATATTCTGTTATCATTATGGTAGCTTTTTAGAACATAATTGGGCATATGTCATAATCATTACATTTAGTTTCTGTTGCAATGTGCATTCTTTTGTTTATAAAAGCAAGCATAACTGGAAGTAACATATGGAATAAACCAAAAGGACAACAAAATAAAGATTAAGGACTTTCTCTGATTCTACCCTGACCAGCTTAGATGACGTAAATTGAGAAACGGGAAACAAATCATGACTGCAAGGTTTTCAACACCAATAAATTACTATTTCTTGCTAAAACTTATATGATGCATGCTGACAGTATATAATTATATGTTATAAATTATAATGCTATAAGTTATAAATTATAAGTCTCTTCAATAACTGATGTTATAAGTACATAATATAAGTATATGCTATAATGCTATACGATATAATTTATAAGTATAATAAATAATTTATGTTATATGTTATCATGTTATAAGCATACTGATATTAATATAAGTTTATAATAATCAATTATAATATGTGTATTGATATAATATATAATCTAAAAATCTAATATAATATTATCATATGATCATATTAAATAATATGATCACATGATCATATGGCCACATGTATTATCATTAGATATTTAGGATAAATATGATTCATAATTATCATACTTATCATAGATGATATTATTCATAATTATCACACTTTCTTTTGCCCCTCCTCTCTCTCTCTCTCTCTCTCTCTCTCTCTCTCTAGTAGCTTATTCTCTCTTTCTCTCCCCTTATCTTCTTCTTTCCCCCTATTTCCCATTCTCTCTTCCTTCTTTTACTTGCTTCGTGGTTTTGTCGTTATGCTGCATCAATTTTGGTATCAATGCCTTTTGTGAGTTTTCTATCAACATTTGTGTGATCTGACACACCCAAGCCAGCCACACACTTGCACCACTTGTTTTTGTCAACCACACAAAGCCACATCACTGAGACCCAGTGTCCAACCGCACCTAGCCACAGTGCACCTTGTCACACAGCAGCCCACACCCCTTCGTCCACCTCAGAAAGCACTGCACGGTATAACTTCAGCTTTCTATTCACCCTATCCCTACTGATCCGCATGCCTAGAATTTGTTTTGCGGCCCCCAAATTCTTAGCAAAGTCCTTGGGCAGCTTTTCCTTGAGATTTGAAATCTCCTCTGTGCTTGAGTCCGCAACAAGCATATCATCTACATACAAGACCAATATGAGATAAGAAGTGTCAAGCTTTTTGAAGTAACAACAATGATCAGCATGACCTGTGAAAGCCCTCATTTCACATAAATACATCAGTTATGACTAGAACACCCTCGTTGGACATAAATCCATCAGGTAGATTAGTCATAACATACATTCCTTAGTTGATAATGATGTAGTTAACAGTTGAATTGGGATAGTGCTTTGCACTAAGGCCCTTTTTGTTTGTTGAGAGTTTCAAAACTCAAGAGTTTAAACTCATTAGAATTGGAATTCCCTGAATTTGACCGTGTGTTTTTTTTTTACATGTCCACACAAGGGGTGGAGGAGAGGGATTTAAACTAGTGACTTCTATTTCATGAGAAGGTCCCCAGATGATTGAGCTATCCCTTGGAGGCTTGACCTTGTTGTTTTACGGATATAATTAGAATTTGAATAGAAACCGTTCTTTAGACATCAATATATTTGAAAATACAAACTTTCATTGTTTAAAATATCTTATACATATTCATTTAGTACATATAGAATTAATACTTTGACCTCTATTGGCACTATTTTAATGACAAAAATGCCCTTGATAAATGTACTATTGTGTGAAATATAATAATTTTCCATTTCTAAAATGGCTCTATGCAGTTAGTTATTTACTGAAAATATGAATTTAAGTTGCATTATAAATTATTGTAATGGCTGTTATTCAAGAATTGACATTTCCTTCCTTAGGGAATTAGAATTCTCGTTTTTTATGGGAATTGAAAAGTTAATGGAAATTGTAATTTTTGTGAATTTTTTAAAATGAACAACCAAATTTTCACAAATTCCCTGAAATTAACAATTCTCATCGTAAGTTCTTGGGTAACAAAAACACGCTAAAAGTGAAGAGGGACACAGCTCATACATTTCTTTTCCCTCTACCTTTTGTGTTTTGGCACCGCATTTGTCCTTATTTTCTCCTCAAATTCCCACCCAAAGGTCATTTAAATTCATTCACATATCTTAGGTATTTTGTGTCTCTAATTGTGTTTCTGGTCTTCCAATTTCTTGGAAACGTTGGGTAGGCAGTTGATCTCTTCATATTGAAGAAAATTCTTTGATAAATTCAAAATTTCTCTTTATAGCATTATTTGCAGAACTTTGTCCATTGTACTGGCTTAAGCGCCTCAATAAAAGCCAGATGCAACTGGCTAAAGAATTAGTTCCTTTTAGCACGTGTTAAGAAATAAAGGGATTTTTCAAAAGGATGGTGGCCCATATCCATATGTTTTACATGAATGTGCATATGCTTTAGTTACAAGTTCTTTTTCTCCAGTCTGGTTGGTATAGAGACTGACATCTTAACTTTCATGTCTAGGACGTATGTCTCCTTGTCTGTGCAGGTGCTGATGATGTCCATTTTTTCCCCTAAATAATACTACTCATGCGAATTCACGAACGTGCATATGCTTTATTGTCAGTTTGGATAACCGCCCAGAAAAAAAGGTTGGATGTTAACCTTTTATAGTCACTTTCTTATTCCTCAGAAACGTATTATACGCAGGTTTTAATTCCATTTAGATATATTAAGAAGCTATATGTGCTGCAGTAGGATAGTCTAGGGTGAGGGTTTTTCCTAAATATAGCAAGTACCACAAATTTATTGCCATTTGATTTATAAACTTAAGCTGAGATGCTCTCAAAACAACATTTTAACGTGTTGATGTATAAATTAGCTATAACCTGGATGTTCCTTTGGACAAGTACATTGAAAGCACGCTTGCATTCTTGCAAAGCTAAGGAGTTGTGTAGAGAAGAGTCTTTAATTCAATAAACCATGTACTAAGCTAGGAATGAGAGAGGTGAGAAATGTGCCCTGCAGCTTGCAGAGAGCAGTGGAGCTACTAAATTGACTACGTTAGATTTGTAAGAAAATGATTGTCAATTGGTGTTTTAGAAGGAAGATATTAGCAACGATAGTTGATGATATTGAAAAAGATTGGAGTGTTGAATGAGAGTTGACAAGGATCTAAGAAAAGGATTAAGATTTTAGTTGCAGAATTAAACTCAGAGAGCGAGTGACTAGGCAAAATTTTCATTGATAGCTAGGGTGTCGATACATTGTTCGTATTTAAGGCATGAACTTGTTGGAGTTATCCCACATCGGTTGTGGAAGGGGCTGGTGATCACTTTTAAGTGTAAAGGAAAGCCTCTCCTCTTGAGCTACTTTTTGAGATTGAGAGAGGTCCAAGACCACCCAACACTGGTATCAAAGCCCAGATTTACCAACAAGTCTCGGCCCAACAGTCCATAGGAGAAACGGGTTGTCGCTGTTCCGACCTAGTGCCCGATGTGTGAGGGGGAGATTGTTGGGGTTATCCTACATCGGTTGTAGAAAGGGCTGGTGGTCACTTTATAAGTGTGAGAAAAAGCCTCACATGTTGAGTTAGCTTTTAGGGTTAAGAGAGGTCCAAGACCACCCAACACAATTATGGTGTATATCTTTCCACCTAATGGATATGTCAAAAATTGAAGGAATTTTTGTCTATTGTGTATTGAATTGGACTCGAATCTACTCAAATATTCTGGTGAACTAGATAAATCTGCCTTGACATGATCATGACATTTTTGACGACACTAATGAAATGTTTAGAGGAGCATCAACTGGTGTAAAGACAAGTGGTAGAGAGGGATGAGTTCTAGTCTAATTGTCTCCGGACCAAGGATTATCATGAGCCATATTCTTTTCCACTGGTTATGGTTAGATCAATAGTTTATACAGGCATTAGATACTGTGGCATATGCTGTTTGTAGATCATTTGATGTCCATAAACGAGGCTAGATTAGGGTAAATGCAAATTGTATGCGCTGATGGTGCATTTAAATCCAATGGGTTCAATATAGATTATAAGTTGGACACTTGAACCAAGATTGATGATCATATGGAATACAACTCTAGATACAAAATTATATATATAGAAATACATGAAGAAGTACTTCAGTGAAACCACATTACTATCCTTGGGTCAATTAAAACGAGGATGGGTAGATTAGGGAAATGTCCCTTTCATACAAGGGTTCGTACCTTTGAGTAAGGTGAGAGTCAAGAAGCATATCTGGAGTTATATCTTGATTTGCGAATCTTTCCTTTCTCAGCTAAATTTTTATCATTTCATTTTATGAAGGTTAAATCATTTCACTTTTCAATCATGTGGATATCCAAGTAATTTATTAGTGTGCTTCGGGTTGACTTAGGCTGGTCAGTCAAGTCGAAACTCTGATGGGCTGAGCAAAGGCTACTTTTTCTGGGCTGAGATCAGGGTGAGAAAAAACCCTGGAAACAATTAGTGGAGAAGCAATTGAACTTAATTTTGAGAGACATTTTGAGATGATTTTAGCAAAACAAAGCGTTGGAGTATTATGTGGAGAGGATGTTGGCATTGCATGATGTTGGATTGGACTTTTGACCATTTTATCTAAAAACCAATTGATGTTTAGTGAAGGAAGTGAAAGCTTTTTATGGCATTCAAAATTGCAATCCGCAAAGCATGTTCTAAGAGTCGTGCACATGAGCAAAGTGGCATTACTGCGCCTCAACAATCATTCCCTTAACGTGGTGCTCCCGCGATTCGAACCCATGATCCTGACTTTGATACCATTTGTTGGATTGGACTTTTGACCATCTCATCTAAAAAGCAATTGGTGTCCAGTGAAGGAAACTAAAGCCTTTTATAATATTCGAAATCGCACCCCGTAAAGCATGTCTTAAAAGCCATTTAGGTGAATAGAACAACACCGTTGCACCTCAACACATGAAATATGATGGATGAGGGTCTCCAAGTTTCTATGTAGTCAAAGATTATATGCTGCTTAAATCTTACAAACATTAGATAGGACTGCATTACTATTTTAAATTTAGAATGCAGTTCTCATGCGCCTGCAATTTTGATCACGAGACAAGAAATCGTCCTCTGAATGCCATTTTTGTATTTATCTTTTTCAGATTATCTTTCTATGGAGGAGAATGCTCATGAAGAACGAGATTTTATCAGTGATTACCATTCCTCCTGGGAAAATGAGACGTGTTACTGGCAGAAAAGGGGCATGAGCATCCATCTTGTCAACTAAAAAAAATCTTGCAGGTCTCTCCCTCCTCCATCTGCTGGGGTATGACACAGCATGCGCCAGGCAAGGTTAGTTCACAGACTTAATTCAAAAAATTCACATTTATTACTTTTTTTTTTATTTTATATAATTAGTATTCAATGTAATCTTCCCTGGCCTGTTCAGACTTTTAAAACCAGAGTGTTGGTGGGAACTTTTATGAATTTTGATGAAATATCACATGACTGAACTGATGTTGTGACCCTATGTTCTTTTATTGTCACCCCATGTTGCAGGTGTTCATAATTGGACCGGTTCTGCAGATAAGAATGGCTGAAGCCATCATAAGAAAAATGTGGATGGAGCCTTTTATTGTGCATGATTTTGACAGAATTATGAACATTAATATTTTCCTGCTGTTCAAAAATGATGGTTTGCCAATCCATTTGACCCACCAACTCGAACCTAATCTCATTGCTAAACAAATCGGGTTACGAGTCCGATGTTTCGGAGCTGAACCCAAAGAGAAATGTTACACTTTTTAAAATAATAAATTATTTTTATATAATTGTAACACATCATTTGAAGAGCAAATTTTGGAGAATTTTTATGAAGTATTAGCATTCCTGAACCCGAAAGGAAATCGACAGGATCTTAAGCCAGTTTTGTCTGCACTATAACTCTAGTGATGTGGTGTCACGTGGGTCTAGTGCAATTCTAGTGATGTGGTCACGTGGGTCTGGTGCTTGGTGCACGTGCGGGTCAGCATCATATTCAGGGAAGCCAGCTTGGGAATTATAGGATTATATATATATATATATATATATAATTTGTTTTTTCTTTTGTTTTGGTCAGATTCTAGGATTTATAGTAGTTCTAGAAAATGAGAGGCTCATTACTGCCCCCCATTCCATGGGCCTTTGGCCCTATATGAGTGGCTGGCTAAGGCCATTGAATGTGACAAATAAGTACATGCATTTACATGAAAACCTTGCTGCCACCCAAGTGATAGAGATGGATTTCGTGGACCGCGACAAGTCGTCGACGGTGGTGGCCACTGGTCGCATCTGTTCTGTGCCGACATGCCGTTTGCAATCTCTACTCTACTGGGAAGCCGCACACAGCCAATGAAAGGGTTGTCAAAGAGCGAGCAGTAGAGCTGGCAATGGGCCATGTTTTTTTAGGATAATACCGACAACTTGGCCATGCTGAATTTAATGTGGTTATTTGGGTATTCAATGCTGGTCCAACCGATCGCCGTTCTGCACGAATTGAAACGACTTCATTTCAAGTGAAGCGTCTAGATTTTTTTTCATTGTATTTAACGCGGTATATAATGCCATGCTATTTAAAAAAGTTTAGATGATGTGACAATATATATATTATTAGATTTGTGAAGTTTAATTTAGACCATAAAATAATTATTAAAATGTGAGAAAGGAGTCATTTGGGGATGACTGAATAATGAATGAAGTGTTTGTTTTCTAATGGCCCTTTCAAGTCTTGTCTTTATGTGAGAATTAGGCGGAATTCTTCTCTTTTTAATTGCAAGAATCAAGAGTTTCAATTCTTTAGACTGTCACATTATTTAGTTGTATAACAAATATATGGCAATTTACTAAATAAAATTTAATTTTGTACCAAAAATTACTGAGGCTCACTTCACTAGGAATTGTTTGGTAGTTGAAAATCCATCATTGGGATGCATGTGAATATAATAAATTTGCATCTCAATGATCAAAATTGGGTGTTGACTATTTTCCTCAATAACCACTTCTTTCCCACAATGCAAAAAGAAAAAAGGGTGTCATACATTTAAAAATCGTATCATATTATAAAAAGAGATTTTCAGGATCTACTCTAATGTCTCCACAGATGAGATAATTACGAAAGGTTTTCCTAATGGAGATATAAGTAAATCAATAAATAAAAGAAGAAGAAGAAGAAATATATATATTGTGTGGACTATTTCTAGTGTTAAGATAACAGTTATTTATGTCTATTCACAAACAGACACTCTATTTTAAAATAATAATAATAATAATTAAAAACTGTTATTTTAACAGTGATAAACTATTGTTTTAAAAAATATTAAAATATGATTATTAGATCTTAACCGATACTTAATTTTGACATTTAGGTTAAAATATTATTAACAATTATTTGATTATAACTGTTAGATCGTAATTATTAGTAATGATCACTTAATCTCAACCTATAAATCAAACTTAATTTTATCTTACAATTGACTTTACGTACGTACTAACCGTCCAGCATACTGAACCCTTAGATCAGAGACAGAACTGGGGGTACTGACAGAGGCCATGGTCCCCCCCACCCAAATGACAAGAAAAGAAAAATTAAGGCAAAAAAAAAAAAGATTTAAGGCATTTTTTGCTAATTGGTCTCTCTCCAAATTTTTTTTGACCCTGGGTCCCCCCTCAAATTCAAAGCTGGTTCCATCCCTGCCTTGGATCTACCTTAAAAGTATCCTATGATCCGATCAATCTATCAAATCATATGTTCTTAATCATCTAAAAATAAATGGCCATGATCTAATTGCTCCAATGCTCTGTGCCAAGTATCAAGTGCAACATCAACGCGCCACTAGCACCCTACAATCCACTGCCATGATTTCATTATAACTTTTTTGAACTGGCCTGCGATCAAGACATTCTGCCTTGCATTTCTAAAACTTGTAAAATTGCCTCATTTCGTCAATTTTTCCTCTAAATTTCTCAAGAGCACAATAACACCAAAACTCCTACATACTTCGGCGACTTTTTCCTAATTTTTCTACAAAAAAAATGTTTTAAAATCTAGGAAGTTCGATATATATATATTTACAAAAGGAAGGTTTATTTAAATAAAATAAAGTTTATTCATATTAAAAAAAAAAAAGAAAAAGAAAAAGCCATGAGAGTTCTTATTTTAAAGCCAACTTCTAATTGTTAAGATTTAGAAAGATGGGGCTGCTGACATGTAGGAACCAGGACTCAAGTTCTGAGAAGTCGGTTGGTCTNTAATTTTATCTTACAATTGACTTTACGTACTAACGGTCCAGCATACTGAACCCTTAGATCAGAGACAGAACTGGGGGTACTGGCAGGGGCCATGGTCCCCCCACCCAAATGACAAGAAAAGAAAAATTAAGGCAAAAACAAAAAAAAAAAAAGATTTAAGGCATTTTGCTAATTGGTCTCTCTCCAAATTTTTTTTGGCCCTGGGTCCCCCCTCAAATCCAAAGCTAGTTCCGTCCCTGCCTTGGATCTACCTTAAAAGTATCCTATGATCCGATCAATCTATCAAATCATATGATCTTAATCATCTAAAAATAAATGGCCATGATCTGATTGCTCCAATGCTCTGCGCTAAGTATCAAGTGCAACATCAACACGCCACTAGCACCCTACAATCCATTGCCACGATCTCATTATAACTTTTTTGAACTGGCCTGTGATCAAGACATTCTGCCTTGCATTTCTAAAACTTGTAAAATTGCCTCATTTCCTCAATTTTTCCTCTAAATTTCTCAAGAGCACAATAACACCAAAACTCCTACATACTTCGGCGACTTTTTCCTAATTTTTCTACAAAAAAAAGTTTTAAAATCTAGGAAGTTCGATTTATATATATTTACAAAAGGAAGGTTTATTTAAATAAAATAAAGTTTATTCATATTTAAATTTTTTTTTTTTTTTTTTTTTTTAAAAAAAAGAAGAAGCCATGAGAGTTCTTATTTTAAAGCCAACTTCTAATTGTTAAGATTTAGAAAGATAGGGCTGCTGACATGTAGGAACCAGGACTCAAGTTCTGAGAAGTCGGTTGGTCTAATATTTGTAGCTAAGAGGTAAATGATATTTCTTACTTATATATGTTATACTTGGATAAAGGTTATGATTCTATCCAAGTTATGAAAATATTTTCATGTTATGATTTTATACACGCTATAAAATGGTTTATGTTGTTTATATGCATGTTAATATGTGTTATGTTAAAGTTTAAAAATGATATGATGTTATTTATGTACACATGGTACTCATATGCTTCTAAGAGTAAGAAATGAATTATTTTTAAGGAAGAGAAAAAATCCGTCTCTCATATTGCCTCCAAATTGTAAGATAAAAGTTTAAAAAAGAGGAAGAAAATGATGGGCATATGAAGATGCAATCATTTATATACATATTTAATCTAAGAGATTAGAGAAGGCATAACATGGTACTAGAGTTGGGATGGAGATCATGGAGTGCAACCTCTATATTTGTCAAGCTAAGTGCACCTAGAAGTTAATCAGCTGGTCAAAGGACCACATATGATGCCATGACCCAGAATTAGGAAGATCGTACAAACTTAGGATGCAGGGTAACAATATGCATAGGCCATATTAAGAGAAGAATAAAGGAAATTCTTAAGACAATGTTATGTAGAATGAATTTTAAGAGTTTCCTTATATCGCAATGAAATATTTTCAAGAGATTTTCTGAAGTTTTGTTTTAGGGTAAAGTCCACTTAACCTCCTCAAACTACCATCCCAATGATAATCTACCCCACAAACTATCAATTATAACAATTTACCCCCCAAACTATCAAAACAATGACAATATACCCCCAATTTTAAAAAATGAGAAAATTACCCTTACTAAAATAAAAACAAAATACTAAAATTTATTTATTTTTTTCAAATTTTTAAGGGTATTTTTGTCTTATTGAAAATTCTATAAGGGTAATTTCGTCATTTTGCTAGCATTGGAAGCTACATTTTCATTATTTTGATAATTTGGAGGGTAAAATGTTGTAATTGATAATTTGGAGGGTAGATTGTCATTGGGGTAGTAGTTTGAGGGGGTTAAGTGGACTTTATCATGAAGAAATTGATTAGGATTTTTTTTTCATGCCATGTTTAGACCTTTTAATTTTCGAATTTGTCTTTAGTAAAAGCTTTTAACTCATGAATTTAATGTATTGTTTAGTGCTCTATTGCTTAGACCTTTACGCCTTTGAGGCATCTCAGTTAACAAACCTAACTTTATAATGACACAAATTTTGGGTAATGCTTGTTTGATTACATTTTAAGAAATAAAGTTTTTAAGTCAAAAATTATTTTTAAGCTTTTGCTAACAGTATGTTTTGATCATTTTTAATTTTTTTGGACATTTAAAAGCGCTTTAATTTTTTTACCAAATAAGTACTTTTTCTTCAAACAGACTTTTTAAGTGTAAAAAATATTTTTTCGCCCCTCAAACGTAGTTCCAAACATATCCTTAATATGTTTTTGGAAACATTTTGGAAATCTCCTATTTTCTTACGTACTGACGAAGACCCTTTGTAGAGGCTACATTATTCCAATTTGAAAGTCGTAATTGACAACTTGATTTAAACTTCACAGGAATAGGGTCAAATTTGGTGACAAATGGCCCATCGTTGAGTCTACTACCTAGGGAATTTTTGACGAATCCCCTCTCCTAGACAAGTTGTCTCTATCTCATCCAGTTAGTTCACATTATTTGGTTTTCCATTTCTTCTTGTACATTTTTCTTTTCTACTCTTTCTGTCTTTTAATTTTTTTATATCAATTTTGCAAGCAAAAAAAGGAAGAAAAGAAAAGAAAAAAAGAAGGGGTTCAAGCCTCTTAGTTCAAGGTAATTGAAAACCACTTAATTAATCTGTTGTTATTTTCTTTCTCTGTATTGCGCCTCTCTCTCTGTCTCTCTGGGGCTTTTCAATGATCTCTCTCAAGAAATCTAAGTTTTACTTTTTATATACCCTCATCTGCCAAGCCGGTGAAGAAAAACATGAGAGTTGACAATAAGAGATGTTAAACAACTGCCATAGGAACCCATTCACTGAGGTGTAATCATGGGGCGCATGTGGGTAGGTCTCAGAACCCAGCTGATCGATGCCTCTCTCTCTCTCTCTCACAGTATAATAAAGTTAAGCAAGGAAAAGTGAAAAACAATGGTTTCGAAGAGACAAAATTCTATTAGCAACTTGCTTTTGCTATCTTCTTCTCTGGCCTGGCAATATCTTTTATGCTCAAACCTCCCACTACCAGTCTTATGTTCAAAACAGCAATCCTAAATAATGATGCCTGCAGATCCTGTTCAAGTTTTTCATGTTTTCTATGTTATAATTGCTTCTTTATTTTTTAATGTTATTACTGTGGTAAAATATTGTAGGATCTCACTGTCATCCACAATTAATGGTTCATGTTATCTACCTAGCTTAGCTATATTGTTGTTGAGGAAGTTTAAGCATTTATTGGGCCCGTTCTATTATATAGAACGTTACACATGTCGTACAAACTGATGACGTTAGATTGTTTTTGTAGGTTTCCACACAAACAATATAACTTACCGACAAAAGATGTCTAAAACTTGGAAAACTTCACTTATTTCTTCAAATTTTCAGCCTCTTAATTATATCACCACTCGATTTCTATTACGTCATTATCCAATTTATCCCACCAACAAAGAGATAAAAAAATTAATAAGACGAGAAATTTTAGAGTTACCCCGATTTTTTCTTTAATCAATTGATTTATATCATAATACAAAAGGTAAGAAGTTTATAAATTAAGAATCTGAGTCAGATTTTATGTGCTTATACAATTCAGTGAAGCTTTAAACCCATGATATCAATGGACGGTTATAAAAATTATTGAAAAAAAAAAAAGGGAGATCTTTTCGATCGATCGGAAGAGAGTTGTACCATGTGTATGTTCACCAAGTGAAAGTACTGTAGTAGAAAGTGAGGCAGTAAAGGTTATGATTAAAACTATGATTAAAGGAAATCCTTTTAGGAAGAAAGTGGGTACTGTTAAAAGATGCTTTCATTTCATTCTCACTGCAGTTCTGCTGAAACTTTACAGTGCGCATGGAAGAGAATAAGCAACAAAAGATGGTCAGAGCTTTCCCCCCACTAAAACAATACATTAATCAATATATATTAAACAATTTAACTACATAGCATTTAAAAATGCTTCTCTGAAATCTCATGCTCCCCATCTGCAAAAATATACTCTTACACCCCCACCAAACTGACCAAAAAGCCTTATCTTTTTCAAACCCCATTATACTTCTTTCAACTGTTTCAAACTATATTTTATTGGGCTTCTCCTTTTCTCATACCATTCATGTTCAAACTTCTGTAACCAATAATATTTGTTGCACTATAAAATTTGACGTTTTCTTCTTCACATGATCATCTATATAAGCATACCAATTAACATACAACTGTACATCAATAGTACTTCTTCTCCACGGCTGCTCAAGGTAAAATAAATCTTCCTTCTGTTGCCTTTCTTCGAGTCCAGGAAACCAGTTTTGTGACAATTATTTCTCTTCTCTTTTGCTTTCTTGGGATGCTTTAATTTTCATGTGCTTTTTTATGAGTTCTTGATGATCGAAGCCGGCCGTTTCTTTGGGATTTTCTCTGCTATAACGGTTGACAAACTTTTGGTTCCAAGACTGACGTTTGCACTTGTTGTTCTGTTCCTCTTATCACAGTTTTCGTGGTATCGGATTAGTTCGAATTCCAACAGCTGAATCTGGAAATATTGGTATGTCGTATAAGGCCGGCCATAACTCATATTTTTATTCTTACAAGTTAATTAATTTCTCTGTACAGCAATGATGTTTGACTTAAAGGTTTTCTTGATTTACCTTACATTCATGTCATCCTCAATGTGGATATATTTGCAGGTATTGGAAAGACAAGCGCTTTTCATCATCTTATAATATTTGTGAGATTTGTCATATAATCTGACAGTTTGAAAGAATGGACGGTTTGGGTTGGGATGATGGCTCACAAGTTGTAACAAACGCAGCAACCATGTGGAATAGTCATCAGCAACATGTTGAAGACACCTTTGTTTTGTCCAGCTCAAACTCCAGCGTTTTGCATCCAATCGGCCGGGAGCTGCAAGAGGCTCAAACATCTCAATTCTGTCCTTCCACTTTGATCAATAGGCCTTCCATCATGAACCCTTTGAGCAGTTTCATGGCTGATTTCAGCATCGCAAAACAATCAGAAACTGGCAAGGCTCCGGTAACAACATGCTCTCTTGAGTCTCTGGATTGCTTGCTCTCGGCTGCCAATAGCAAATCAGACACGTCGGTGGAAGATGACGGGATTTCCATGATTTTCTCCGACTGCAGAAACTTATGGAACTTCGGTTCTGGCGGCAGTGCTGCAGTTTCATCAGGAGAATCCGAGAATACTGCTCCCAATTATGTGAGAAACAAAGACATGAACTGCCAAGTGAGTGAGCTTGATGAGACAGTGTCTCAAACATCCTCGGATCTTTATGTCAACCATGGAAAGTTTCAAGTATCCAACACTGTTTCTGCAAAGAGAAACAATGTTCAAACTGATGATTATGGTACTGCAGAGGGTGGTTTTAAAATCATTTCTGAGAATCCGCCAAAACCGAAGAAACCCAGATCGGAGAAGAGTCCGAGGACATCCAACATCAACTTCCAACAGACAAATTCATCGGTATCCTCTTCCATGGAGGAGCCTGATCCAGAGGCCATTGCACAGATGAAGGAGATGATTTATCGGGCTGCGGCTTTCAGGCCTGTGAACTTAGGTCTGGAGGTGGTGGAGAAGCCGAGGAGGAAGAATGTGAGAATATCAATGGATCCTCAAACTGTGGCTGCAAGGCAAAGGAGGGAGAGGATTAGTGAGAGAATTAGGGTTTTGCAGAGGCTGGTCCCCGGTGGGAGCAAGATGGACACTGCATCAATGCTTGATGAGGCTGCAAACTACCTCAAGTTTCTCAGGTCACAAGTCAAAGCACTAGAAAATCTAGGCCACAAACTTGACTCAATCAATTGTTCACCTACTGACTTTGCTTTCTCTTTCAACCCCTCTTTTCCCATGCAAATCCATTTACCACTCCAAAACCCTAACCATATCCACCATTCAACCAGTTGAGAATGTTATTTAGTAGACGGTTGTACGACTGGGATAACATGACAGTAAAAATTAGCTTTTGAATTAACAAGAGCTTTGTAGGAAAATAAAAATAAAAATCAATGGCTGATTTTTACTACCATGTTATCTTATTAATATGACAGTTGTATGAAAGTCTACTAAATATCATTTACCTGAAAAAAAAAAAAACTATGCCCAAACCCCCCTCCCAAAAAAAAAAAAAAGCCAATAGGATGATCAAATCCCTTAAAATGCATTAAGAAGCTTTAACCAAAGACCCCTAATCATGTTCATCATCATTTCAGCACCAATGATTAATATCCAAATGCCCTTTTCTAGCTAGCTAAAGGCACTGAAAATCTACTCCGTGATCCATATTACAGTTTTCATTATTATATCCCTGTGATATAGAGTTCAAAACCCTTAATGGCCTCTTCGTCTCTCTCTTTCTTTCTTTTTTTCCTAATTATGTATTATCATGCATGAGACCCACCACCCAAAGAAAGTTGTTTGGCTGCGCCATTTTCAGTAGTAGTACTTTTGCTGCTTCCAGTATTATTATGTTTTGTTCTTTAATTGGGCTAGGGAAGATGCATGATTGTATTGGAAGTGATCACATCATAAGGGTGGGCATATTTGAGCTATTCATCATGACCCTTTTCTGCGCAGAAAGGCTTAGCAATTATAACACTTATGATTAAGATGAAGAAGGGCAAGAAAGTGATTATCACTTTGTTATTATATAATTGCTTAATTATGTGATCTATGTAGTTAAATCTCACTTTCTTGGTTCTTTATTATGTAATTTGTTAGCTAACCAATGCAAGAGACATTCTCTTAAAACTTGTGAGCCCCAGCAGTGGTCCTGTCTCCTTGATCCAACCCAAAGCGTGCCCTTGAAAATCACCCCCAACCGCATTGCTCACCACGTGTTTATGCTTCTTTTTTTGGCAGGCGGCATGAAATTCTTCTCCCCATTTAAAAACTCCAAAATCCATGGCTTATGCTGCAACTAATCATATTATAATAATGATGAACATGATACTAATTTTTAGTTAGTCTTGTTAATTAGATCAAACATGTTGCAATGCATTTTATGAGATTGTTTATGGTGACGACAAAAACCCAAATGGCGATCATGTTGGAGTCATAGGCTTCAATGAATATGTTGTCTTGTTTGGCATAGTCTTAAGGTTTGGGAAAAAAAAAGTTGGTTTTGATTGGATGAAAGAGGTTATTAATGTGGTTGGGTATTGTTTCCTAAATTTAGACTTTCTGTTGCCAAAAAGAACGCCAGATCTCCCGGTTGGCTCTCAAGAAGATAACCAATTTGCGTGTGTATGCATATATAATTTGTAGGCTTTCACAAGTGGGAGCTAGAGATTTGACTTTGTCATACAGTTGCGATGTATGTACATCTGTTGTTTTGCTGAGGACAGCTACATGTAGCTCAATTATAGGATAAGTCATCTTCTTAAACTGTACAGATTCCAGGTGTCTTTTTTTGATTGCTTACAGCTATAGCGGCAACCGTCATCGCGTCTTTTTTTTTTTATCATTTCTCTTTTCCCAAAATTTTCTTATACTATTTATGTTTTGACATCTTTTTTTCTTCCGAAAGCTGAAAAATAGGATCGTTTGAAAAAAATAAAAATAAAAAATTTAAATGATATAGATAAAAAATAGATAATCGAATGTATGATGTATTTTAAAACTTATTAGTTAAATTGAATAAAGTGAATTTTGATTAGCCATTTTGCATGAATATATATATAAACTAATGTGAATGCTCTAATAGTGAAATATTTCGGGAGAGAGAATTCAAATTAGTGACTTTTGCTTCTTTAGGTGTAATCCACAGCCGATTAAGTTAATATACAGCCAAAAATCAACAGTTATTTGAATTTATTTAATGAGTGTTGGAGGATAGTAGCTTTAAACAAGAACATTAGAGTCAACCATTTCCGACATCTTGCGTCACCTTACCTCAAGATCTTAGAATGAAGGTAGGTCTTTGAGTGGGCTGGGCTCATCCAATTAATGGGTCGTAAAATGTAGCGTCTTCCCGGCCTATACAACTATCAATACTCTCAATGTTGGATTTTTAATTATCGGCCCGTTTTAATTTCACCAGTCTTTGAACTAAATCTTCATAGAGGCCCCCAAAACTCATTAAATAAATTCAAACAACTATTGATTTTTGGCCGTATAGTAAACATTTGGGTAGTCTTTAATGGGTAGCTGAATCGATTATGGATTACGCCTAATAAAATAGAAGTAATTAGTTCCAATCATCCCTCATCCTTCCCTTGTATGGACATGTCAAAAAATAATAATAATAAAAATAAAAATTTGGGTAAATCATCTTTTTTTTGCAGTGAAGAGTAAATTGAATTAAAAAAAAAAAAAAATCATAAAATACTACTTGTGACAGATTTAGGCTCCTAATTAATTCTTCACCGTCAAGTCCTTTACAAACAAAAACCCTACCTATGAATAAGAACAAACCCAGTGTGTGGGTCAGCTCATATTGGGTCACTTTACTATGTCTTTAATTAACGAGTAGCATAAACATTGATTCAGGATCCCAATCTTTGAGGAGGAAGGGGATTGAGGAAATTATTTTTTGAGGAACTACCTCACAAAGTATTTTACATATATATTTGCAGTGTTTACTCCATCAAGCTACATAAATATTTTTAGAATAGCGGAAAGTTAAGTATAGTTGTTACTGTACACTCTCAATAGAAAATGGAAAGTCAGCTTAGTACATTTGAAAAGTCAAGTAATTTTTATATTTATTGAAATAGGGTAGATCGAATTCACACCTGGCCTGCTTTACTAAAGATATCATATCTCCAATTTCGAACATCGAATTGAAGCAAACTTGGTGGCGTTGGAAAGAAAATTCAAATTCTACAAAGTCATGTTTCATGAGGTTTTGCTAATTCCAATGTTTAATGGGTCAAAACGACCTATTTAAAAGAAGTCACATAAGCTCTTGTTCAATCACTAGCCCATTCGAATGAGCTTGCAAACGTGAAGCCCTCGTTCGTTAGCCCGTTCGGACAAGCTTGCATATGTGACTTTTCAAGAGAGTCACAAAAGCTCTCGTTCGCTAGCCCGTCAAAACAGTGGCGGAGCCAGATAATTTATATTGGGGGTGCTGTTAAAATTTTTTTGGCGTTCTAAAAATTTTATTCACCTTAAAAATTTGGTAATTTACACAATATATGCGTCACAAAAAATATCGATAAAAGTTCATAAATATGTGCTCAAATTGATATATTAGAAATGTAATATGTCGGCACTATATCAAAAAAATGGAATTTTTTTTTTTTTTTAAAAAAAAAAAAGAAGTATCTAGAAATGCACTTTACAATCTCTTAGAAGTACAAAATTATCAAGTATCGAATATAAATCGAAGCTCTCAGCAATTTTCCTTTCAATATAGAAAACTAAATTATTTGCAAGAAAACTATCTTCCATTTTGTTGCAAAATAGCATTTTAACAATTTTTTTTAAAAAAATTTTTGCTGTATCTGTGGGTGATCTTCAAATTATCAATTGAATGATCACATCATTTTGCAAGCATATTATTACCAAAAATTGGTAAAATAGACGAGTTGGGTTTCTTCAAGGAGCATCTAGCAAAAAAAAAAAAAAATTAAATTAAAATAAGCTTTGGGGGTGCCACGGCCTAAAGTGGCTCCGCCACTGCGTCCAAACGAGCTTGCAAACGAAACAGTCAAAGGGAGTCAGATAAGCTCTCATTTGGTATCCCATTAGAACGGGCGTGCAAATGAGGAATAAAAGTTGTGTTTTCTTCAAATTTTATCTCTCTAGCATTCAAACGAGCCTATGTTTGGTTCGAACGAGCAGTGCAATTTTGTTAAACCAATTTATTTATTATTACTACCAAGGTTAGGAGGTTGAGGCCTATAAATACAAGTTTTAGCACATGTAAGAGAAATTTTCTGGTATGGCCTTGCAGAGATTAACTAAAAAAATTCAGATAACATTTTTTTATAGCTAAAAAAACTTAAACTAAGGATATTTGTCAAAGAAAAAATAGGTTTTTCATATCTTTTGCCATCAAGTTAAGCGACTAATTTGGATGGTGGGAGCAAACTGACATCTAAACTTTTAAATAGGGTTTGAGTTGCACCAAATTAAAGTTTAAGGAGGTAAGTAACATATATATGACTGGTAGTGTCCGAGAAGAAAGTGTAACTTATTCTTTTTATTTTTTATTTTTAAGAAAGGTAGATTAACAATATGATACATTTATTACATATTACAAAAAGAAATAGTCAATTAGAACGATCATGGATAGATTCGCAGACTAAAAATTACTAATAGTAAAGAAAGGTTCAAAATCCGACAAGCCAATTTCAATTTTCGACAACGTTTTACCTTGCCGAAGGACCAAGTTCACTAGTTACATTCATGTTGATCATTTCAATTAAATCAATTGATTCACCCCCATGGACCTCCCTCACGCGAGCTAATTCAGCTGGTAAACATTCATTTAATATGGCCACTACTTGACTCATAGTTGGCCTTTTTGCAGAAGTTGGAGATACACAAGCCACGGCTATTTCGACAGCTTTCCAAGCAGAGTTGATGTTGAAGTTTCCACGTAACCTTGGATCAACAATATTTTTTATATCCCCTTTAGCAAGCATAAAACTCACCCATTGACTTATGTGAGTTCTTTCTTGGGATCTGTCTATTGCAGGCCGACTTGTGATTATCTCTAAAAGAACAACGCCGAAGCTATAAACATCACTTTTCTCCGTTAACTTGTTTGATCTGTAATACCTGTATGCCAAAGCATGTTATTTATTATTATTATTATTTTCATATTTCTAGCAAACTTATTATCTGAGCTATGTTTAATTGTCTCATGCATACATGTCGTGTAACTCCAAAATTCAATACATTTCGTCTATATTATTGGCAAATAATTTGTATTTCACTTTCATTTGGTAGTGGGTCACATCTTTGTGGATCATAAATGTCACTCTTTTATTGGCAAAGAAAATGAATGTTGATGATGCTTACAAGTAAACGAACTAATAACATATATAAATACTCACTCGGGGTCCAGGTATCCAGGGGTGCCAACAACACCAGTTGACACATGGCTCCCACCATCATTGGGGAAAATTTTAGATAGGCCAAAATCAGATAGTTTGGCATGGAAATTTTCAGTTAATAAGATGTTTGTAGACTTCACATCTCTATGAATTATAGGCGGCTTACATCCGTTGTGCAGATACTCCAATCCTACAAATTCATAACCAAATAAAATAAATAAAATAAAATAAAATAAAAATTACTTGTAGAAAAGGATAATCAAATGATGATATAAAGAAAGAATGATGCAAATAAACTCATTGCATGCTAACCTTGTGCTGCATCTGTCGCTATTTGAATCCTATCTTCCCAATTTAAGATAAATGCCTTCTCACCTGTATCCGTTAATTAAATGCTTAAACCTTGATTTATTTTGTTTTTCAAATTAAATTAACTTTGATAGTGTAGTACTATTTAATGTAAGGAAAAAAAAAAGAAAAAAAACTCTGTTTATTTAAGTGTAAAATGTTTTCCATGTTTTCTTGTTTTTGGTTCGACAAAAAATAATAGTCAAACTGAAGATTATTTTTTATTTGACCAAAAAAGTTTCTTTAGTTTCTAAAAATGATTATCTTTTCAAATTTCTTAAACCATTTTTCAAGTTTGAGTTTTTCCTTCTACAATCGAATAATCGTCGAGCCACCACTAGGGCCACTAACATGCCTCCACTGGACCATCATCGGGCCATCAATGGACAACCATCACACAATCGCTGGACCGCTATAGGGCCACCCTCGAGCCACAGTCAAGCCATCACCAACCACCGCTCAACAACCACCTGACGCCCACCAAGCAACCCTTGGGCCCCACCGAGCGTTTGATAGACCACTCCCAAGCCACTGAGGAACTCCACTGGGCCCATGTTAGACCACCGAGAAACCACAACTGGACCTTTGTTGAACCATTGAATGGCCACCACCAAGCCACTATCAGCTACCCCCAACCTCTGCCGATCCTTTACGGGATGACCATCAACCCTCAACGAGACACCATTGAGCCTTGTCAAACCTTGGCCAAACCTCCCACGGACCTCCGTCGGACCACTATCAGAACTCAAATTTTTAGGCTAATTTTTTTTTTTATATAAATTTTATGATATAGGAAATAAAAAATTGAGTTTTATAGGTTAATATGATTGAATGGAACTATAAAAAATATTAACGATTTTCATTTTATACCAAATGTTGAAAAAAATTTTAAGCAGAAAATATTTTCCTAAAAATGAATTCTTTGAAAATATTTTTCGACGAAAAACATTTTATGTTGAAAACAAACATAACCTAAAATTATAAAAAAATTATTCTCTAAGGAGGGTATGCTTTAATAAGCTAAACTCTAAAGTACTTTTTGCTTAATATTTCAATTACGCCCAAACCTGAAAGATGTGCTTTTAAGTCTCCGTTGGCCATGTACTCATAAATGAGCCCCATGTTAGTTCCTTCGTAGCAATATCCAACAAGAGTAGTTAGGTTTCTATGGTAAACCCTCAGAAGAAGTTTAACCTGTACGTAATTACAAATTGTCACCCTAATTTTAATATACATGTCAGGCCATATATATATATATATATACATGCAAATGAGCATAAAACTTTTATACGAGTTACAGTTACTTGCCTCTGATTGAAATTGTTGAAACCCTTGAACTGATGATGGAGAGAGCATCTTCACTGCTACTTGACGGTCATCTATGTTGCCACGATAAACTGTTCCGAATCCACCCTTACCAAGAATCCTCTCAAAGTTGTTGGTAATTTTTAGAAGCTCAGAATATGTAAATTGTCGTTGTATTGACTCCATTGTTATATTTTGAATGCTGGATCTAGTATCTACCATTCCAACTGCTAAAATTATCATGAGCATGATAAGCACATATCTAAGGAGAATCTTTTCTTTGTTTTCGTGAATTTGAATCGCAAGATTAAAATTTTACCTGTAGTCTTATCTTGCTGTTTTCTCCTTCTAAGTCCCAATAAAATAGCAGCAACAATCAATGAGAGGATCAATAATCCACTGAGGGATGCAACTATTGGAACAAGAAAACTATTCTTTTTGCAGGAACCAGATCCACATAGATTTGGATTGTCACCCACACTAGAAGTGGTACTGTTGATGCTGTTAAAATAAGGCATGCATTTAAAAGTCAATAATTTTTGGATGAATCATTACTAGTTGTAATTAACTGATGCTTTTGTTTATTTATTTATTTTGCAGATTTCATAAATTTTTTATTTTATGAAATTTGGAGTGAAGAAAAATTATAGGAGAAACTAAATCTACCCCATCGATCTAACTTCTATTTGAAATTAATCCCATCCCGAATAATATAATTTTTCCAAATTTTTTCCAATCTACCATTAAGGTTGTAATGTTCCCTTCTGCACCAAAAGTGACAAAAATACCATAACTTAAAAAAATAAAAAATAAAAAATAAAAAAACGCATAACAATTCAGAAGAAAATGAAAATAGAACAAAATTCAGAATTTATTTCATTTTTAAAAATTTTTGCCTTTTCGTTTATTTCCTAAAATTTTGCCTACTTGACTCTTTTTTTTTTTTTCTTTCGATTTTTGTGATTTTTTTTTTTAGGTATTTTGCCTTTTTTTTCTCTAATTTTTATTTTATTTTATTATTTTGGATGCCGAATGAGACATCAAAACCCTAATGGTGGACTGGGGAGTGGAAGGAAAATTAAACAATTAGAAGAGAAAGGCTATATATTATATTTTTATCAAAAAAGTATCTCATATTAATGCTAAATAATGCTAGAAGTCATTTTTGTGTCACTCTTACGTCCCTCCAACAATGATGTGACTTTTAAAATTACCACCAAGCTTGTGATTGATCACTATTAAATTTTGATCAAATTGTAATTTTAAATGCAACTCATTTTTAGAGGGACACAAGAGTGACATAAGATGGATTTCTAGAATTACTCCGTATATAATGTTGCCTTGGATTTTTCTTTGAAAAATAAAAGATTGATCAAAAGGTTAATTGGGATTGCCACATTAGTATATGATATTTTTGTTAGATAAAAATATAGTATCTATCATGACTCAAATTATGATTTTGAAGACATTACAAACTTGGTAATTAGGTGTAGAAAACGCAGTGTTTCTAAAATTATAATAGTAAAGGGTATATGGTCTATGACAAAAATCATACCTTAATGATAATAAACCATTCTTTGATCTTGCAAGTAGTTCAGCAGGAATTGGACCAGATAATTGGTTTCGTTCTAAGTTTCTGCATGGAAAGGTAGAATAATTTTTTTCCCCACTTATTTAACCATGAAAATTGTAGCATGAGTCTTTAATTAATATAGGTAACTTACAAGACCCTCAAGTATTGTAATTGAGAAAGGAAATCAGGCACTGATCCAGTTAAGTTGTTGTTTGATAGATCCCTGAAATGAATGAAACAGTTATATTTAAAATTGGTTGGGGTAGAAAATGTTTACTTTAATAAAGTTTGTAAATTATTTGGTCATGTAAATTATTGGTACTTACAAATATTGTAACATTTCGAGGTTTGATATGTCGGCAGATATCTCTCCAATTAGTCCACTTGACGACAAGTTCCTGAGGAATTTGTTTTACAATAACTTAAATTAAGAGTCAAGATAAGTTGGAAAGTCATAAAGCTTATGCGAACACTTACAAGGATGTAATTCTAGGAGGAGTATCACCATCATAGCTACAATTTAGACCTTCCCAGGAGTATGCTTTAGGGGCACACGGATCTCCTTGCCAATTTCTCTTTATTCCATACGTTGACTTCATCTTTGTGATGGCATCAACTAAAATTTCACATGCATCGATGATGGGTGGAACTAGGATAAGGTACCAGACTTATAGTGAAAATCATATATATATGTGTGTGTGTGTGGAACAACGTACCATCTTCTTGGTTTGTTTCTGATTTCTGGAAATATTTCACTGAATATATCTCAAATGCATTGATGATGGGTGGAAGTGTTGAATTCTCTGTTTTGAAGATTGAAACTTCATATTTGGCTGATCCACTTATGGCCGAGGTGCTATACAGAGTGTTTGCTTTTAAGTAATCAGGAGTAAGGGGTCCATACCAGTGGTTCCCGTTTAAGGTAATGTTGAATGATCTGGACTGGTTGGGTTGGAGCTTTACGACTTCAGCAAAGTGCATGTAGATATAATATTCTGAAGTCGCATATTCTGAGTCCCAAGAGAACTCTAAGGGATCGTTATCATTTACAGGTGTGGCAGCAGTCCTCATCACAACAGATGGTGGTTGGTATTCATGGTCACTTTGGGAGTCATCAACGCTAAGCAAGGTGCTTAAATCTGTCCACCCTAATTTGTTATAGGGCGCCCAATAGCGATCATGAACATCATATCCATACCTGAATAAGCAAAAGAAAATTTGGGTTTATGTTCTACAGAAAGACTTTGGGATATAATTTATTATCTTTAACGCTCTCCAAATGACTTGGTATCATGTAAAATATTGACTCACCTGTATCCTAGATTGGCTTTTAATCCAACATCTACCCGCCAATAGAGTGCCAATGATCCAGATTTTGTGACATAGGAGGTCTTTAGCAATGGTCTTAACTCTATTGCTGATATAAATGGTGTCCCGAGGCCGCTGTTTACGAGACAGACATGTATATAATTCAGAGACGGGACATGTATAAGCTCCTTGATGACACTAACCGATGAATTTACCACTTTGACCGTTTCCCACGTATTTGCTCCAATATACAGATCAAATTGTGGCAAATCATCATTTCCATCATAATTCCCGTGCAAGAAGGTTGCTCTGATCAAATATTTAGTGCCTGCTGTGAGGTTTATTGTGTAACAGTTGCGGATTCCTTGAGGAAAGCTTCTGAGATTCCATACGTATCGTTGATGGCCACCTCCTAACTCATGTGATATGCTCTTACTTATACCTGTGTCTATGTAGGTCGCGTCCGAAGTGTAATTTATGCCTGTTTTCGTCTCCGTAAAGGTAAAATTCGCTGGTAACCCACAAGCTATGCTTATGAAGCCTGTAACGACAGATAAGACAGAATAAGATGATGATGATGATGATGACGATATTGAAAGATTAAGATGATGATATATATATATACCTGATTGATCCTGGGCATGAGCAGCAAGTATAAGAGCCAGACCAGCAAGCAATGCAAAGATGAAATGTTTGAACCCCATCGCCATCTATCATCTAACCTTCCTTTTCTTTATCCGCGGACATGTTTTTATACTGCAAAAGCATACTACTATTAGTAAACTGTACACTGAACCCTTTTAGAACGGCAATTTTTTGCCCTGAGAAGGTCAAAAAGTTCAGGGCATCACATATACAATATTCTTAATTTTTCTTTAGTATTCTCGTATCCCTTAGCTTGCATGCTAATTCAATTGTGTTTAGATGATAAAATCAGAACAATTTTAATAAAAATAAGGGTCAAGATTTTAAAGACTACTCTGCCCTAGATCAGTTATCTTAAAAGAATTAGAATATCCGCATCCATATAATCTAGGACGTGCGAGTCTGCGACCCAATAAGAAAGTCTTATTATGATCACGTTCAGGTAAAATAGTTATAATAGCTAATGTTTCCTGCTACCTTTTACAAATAGTTAGAAAACAAGTAGTAAGACAATTTCTCATTAGTAAGACAATTTCAGTCGTCTCTCTAACAAGAATTAACCTTTTTTTTTTATAGGTCTAGGCGTTTAGAACACGTTCTAAAGAAATATTGTCGACCGCGTTAGATTAAAGTTTATTGACTTGAATTGAAAATTGCATGGTATATATATATACTAGTGGGATGGCACGTGCAATGCACGTACATGGTTCTCAGTGTTAAAATATGAAAAATAATTAATTTATATAGTACCCATATTATCATTTTACACGAGTGCTTTAAAATTTGTTTCAAAATACACTACTTTACAATTTAATTAGTGAAAGGAGAAGATGAAGCTGTGAATTATTGGGTTGTGAAAATTGATTCATCTTCATTTGGTAGCTCTTCAACACTATTAATATTGTGTAGCTCTTGGGCAAATAATGAATTCTTACTCTGAAGAAAGCCTTGCAAGACTTTCTATATCAATAATAATGACATCTTATTTACAAAAGAATAAAAGTAAGATAGGTTTGATGAATCATAAAAATGAAGAAAAAGTCATGTTGCAAAGGTTCTACGAGAATTTGAAGGTAACAAAAAGATTTTGAGGGATGAGAATTGTAATTTTGTTTTTTTGCTTTTTTATATACCACAGAGCTATAAAACATTAATTTTGTTGCCATTTATTAAAATTTTAAATGGAAAGAAGTGGATCACTTATTGAATAGAAGGGAAAGAAAAAGAACATAATTTGTACATATAACATAATAGATATGAAGAAAAGATGGATTTCTACATAAAATATGACAAAATATAAAATACAACAGACTTAGACTACACTTATTAATGTAACATATTTTAAAAAGTTGATCCAAGCACCAGGGATGATATCTTGAGAACAATTGAGGGTTGAAAACTGCAATGAAACATGCATAAAATTAAATTAAAATACATAAATAGATCGACTAACTTAATCAAAAGAAATGGAAAATATAAGATAGCACCTTTAGGTAGCNGTTCAACATATAATGCTCACTTTAAACCAACAATTTTTAATGCTAAAATGGCCATGAAAGAGGAAAAAAAATGTTTAAAGTGAGCAAAACAAGGGTTTAAAGTGAGCCAAAAATCGGCCAAAAAAAAAAACCCAATAAAAAGCGGTTAGTAAAAAAGCGGTTAACCAATAACCAGGCGGTTAACCGCTAGCGGTTAGCGGATGTGGTTAGTAGATTCTACTAACCGCCTAGGTGATTAGCGGTTTTAGCCACTAACCGCTAATAGCAACCGCTATTTCACCCCTACTTGAAGTTATTAAAAATTTAGGGAGCTAATATGAAAAACGTCACCTTTTTTTTCTATTTTTAAATTTCCTCGATCCCTTTTTGTTTAATTTCTTAATAATTTTAATTTATTTCAAATGGTAATTTTTAAATAACTTCAAGGACATTTTGAGGCGAAAAATGAAATTAAAAAAAAAAATGTCTAATTTGACACGTTGTGATAGTTCAGGGCGCTCAGATGTTACTTTTTGAAGTTTGGAGGTATAATTGAAAATATGGTAATAGTTTAAAGAGCTAAATTAAGTATATTTAATTTCCCCAAGAAAATTTAATCTCGTATTTTCAATAGTCACAATTCATATTTACAAAGAAATGATCATTTCTTGTACCAAATAAAATGTAATCATCATCCAAGTCCATGTGATCGATAAACGTCACTTTCCTAAAATGAAATAATATAGGGAAAATTACACTTTACCCCCCTGAAGTATCCACCAATTTTCACTTTTGTCTTCAAAGTTTAAAATGTGACATTTTACCCCCCCAAACTTTCAAATTGTGGCAATTTAACCCATTTGGCCTTTTTATTCCCAAAATGCCCTCATCATAAATTTTATTTAAAAAAATCCAAAATCCAAAATCCAAAATCCAAAATCCAAAATCCAAAATCCAAAATCCAAAATCCAAAAAACAAAAAACTAAAAAACAAAAACTGCTGGGGTGGCCGAACCACCCCATAGGTGGTGGCTGGCCACCTCGTTTGGCCTGGGGTGGTTTGGCCACCCCCAGGCCGGCCGGTCTGGGGGCGGCCGAACCACCCCCAGTGGCCCAGGGGTTGACGGAGTCATTTTCAAATGGGTGCCATGGTCGTGGTGGACCAGCTTGGCCCGCTCGACCCACCAAAAGAACTGGAGCACGTTGAACGCCGTGACCGAATCGGGAACTGGGTTTGGATTTTGATTGACAGAGGAGATTGAGTCATCGGTGGAGGTGAAGAAGCGGATGAGATTGAGTGTGGAAGCGTTTGAGGTTCTGGATTTTTCTCTTTTTTTTGGATTTTTTTTTTTTTTAAAAAAAAAAAAGTGATGGGGGCATTTTGGGAATAAAAAGGCCAAATGGGTTAAATTGCCACAATTTGAAAAGTTTTGGAGGGTTAAGTGTCACATTTTAAACTTTGGAGACAAAAGTGAAAATTGGTGGATACTTCAGGGGGGTAAAGTGTAATTTCCCCAATAATATATATGTGCCAAATGGAAAAAAAATATATATATTTGAAGATACAAGAAATGACCATTATACCCCTGTAAACTTTATGTAATTACAAAATTGCTCTTAGATTACAATTAAAGTTTTTTACAAAAAATTTAAAATACGGGGGTATTTTTGGAATTTCTCACTCCTCCAATATTAGGATCTAACAAAAAATCTTAACAGAGGATTGAGATTGTGAACTTTTTAAAGTTTGATACAATAAGTAATTGAGAGTTTTTTATTATTATTATTTTTTGGGAGAAGATAAATTGACATTATATGATGATAAATTTAGTACATATTAATTACAGACAAAATAGTCCATTAGAACCATCATGGATGATTCAATTGAAGTAAATTATGCACGAACAAAAAATTACCGAAAGTGAAAAATGTTCAAGATCTGACGCTCCAATTTCAATTTTCAAAGAAGTTATACGTGATAAAGGACTGAGTTAATTAAGTACTCAAATTTATGTTGATAATTTCAATAAAATCAAATTGTTTCGTCATTATGGCCCTCCTTCCTGCGAGCTAATTCAAGTGACAAAACTCATTTAGTATGTCCACTATCATAGTTGGCCTTTTAGTAGAGGTTGGAGATAAACAATCCAGTGCTATTTCGACAGCTCTCCAAGCAGACTTGATGTTGAAATTTCCATGCAATCTTGGATCAACAGCACCTTTTATATCCCCTTTTGCAAGCACGGAACTCAGCCATTGACTTATGTGAGTCCTTTCTTGGGATCTTTCTATTACATGCCGACTTGTGATTATTTCTAAAAAAACGACCCCAAAGCTATAAATATTAGTCTTTTCTGTTAACTTGTTTGATATGTAATACATGCGGCCAATAAAAGCATGTTATTTTTTAATAATCGTACAAAAGTTATTATCGACAAAGTTTGTAATTGCCTCAATTTTAAATATATTAATGTTTGAGTTCCTTTTTCATTGTGTCATGGATCAAAATAAACATGTCATGTAAGGCCAAAATTCAATACATTTATCTTTTTCTATCAGCATATCAATAGTATTTCCTTTCTGTTTCGTAATGGGTCACATGTTTTTGGAAGATTAATTAATGTCATTATTGGCAAAGAAAATGAATGTCAAAGATCATAACTAAAATAATAATAAAAATACTCACTCGGGGTCCTGGTCCTCAGGGGTGCCAACACTAGTTGACGCATAGGTGCCATCATCATTGAGGAAAATTTTGGATAAGCTAAAATCGGATAATTTGGCACATAAATTTTCGGTTAACAAGATGTTTGTAGACTTCACATCTCCATGAATTATAGGGGGCTTACAACCATGGTGCAAATACTCCAATCCTACAAATTCATGACCACATCACTTGTAGAAAATGAGAAAAAAAAAAAAAAAAAAAATGACGTTAAAAAGAAAGGATTATGCAAATCAGCTCATTAATTGCTAACCTTGTGCTGCATCCATCGCTATTCGGAGTCTCTCTTCCCAATTTAATATGTTTGCCTTCTCACCTACATCCATTAATAAAATGCGTAAACCTTGATCTGTTTTGTTATTCAAATAAATTAATGTTGATTGCATAGTACGGATCAATGTAAGAAATTTTTTCTAATTCTATAATTAATTATAAAAATCTTCTATATAAGGAGGGTAAGATTTAATAAGCTGAACTCTAGAGTACTTTTTTTTTAATATTTCAATTACGCCCAAACCTGAAAGATGTGCTTTTAAGTCTCTGTAGGCCATGTACTCATAAATGAGCCCCATGTTAGTTCCTTCACAGCAGTACCCAACAAGGCTAGTTAAGTTTCTATGATGAAGCCTCATAAGAAGCTTAACCAGTAATTATAAATTATCACCTTGATTTTAATATACGTATCAGATCATATATATTAATGATCATGAATATTATTTTATAAGAGTTATAGTCACCTAATTAACCTCTGATTGAAATTGTTGAAACCTTTGAACATATTGAGTGAGTATCTTCATGCACTGCTACTTGGCAGTCATCTACATTGCCGTGGTAAACTATTCCAATTCCACCCTTACCAAGAATCCTCTCAAAGTTGTTGGTAATTTTTAGAAGCTCAGAATATGTAAATTGTCCTTGTATTGGCTTCGATGATGTTGCATTTTGAATGTTGGATTTAGTATCTCCCTGAACAACTAGTAAAATCATCATGATCTACCATGATAAGTGTGTATTTAAGGAAACCTTTTCCCTTTTTCTTTTTCTTTTTTTTTTTTGTGAATATAAGATTTAGAATTTCACCTGTAGTCTCATCTTGGTGTTTTCTCCTTCTAAGTCCCAACAAGAAAGCAGCAACAATCAATGAGAGGATCAACAATCCACCAAGTGATGCTACTATTGGAACAACAAAATTGTTCTTCTTCTTTTTGCACGAACGAGATCCACATAGATTTGGATTGTCACCCACACTAATAATGATAGTGTTGTAGGTGTTAAAATCAGGAATGCAATTAAAAGTCAAAATAAATTTCTGGTGTATCATTAATTAGTAGTTGTAATTAACCGATGCTTTAGAATTTTACGTTTTTTTTTTTTTTTTTTTTTCCTTCAGATATTTGATGAAATTTGGAGTTAAGAAAAAATTATATGGAAACTATATATACATTTACCCTTTCTAACTACCCTATTTGAAATGTCCTCCAAATGTTATAATTTTTGTGATACTCCCCCAATCTAACATGCATTAGAGTTGCAATGTCTCATTCAACATCAAAAACGAAAAACTACCCTAAGATTAAAAAAAAAATCAGGAAAAATGAAAAGAAAAAAAAAATTAGAAGAAGATGAAAAATAATACAAATAATTTAGAATTTATTTCTTTTTCATGATTTTTTTTCTTTTCATTTATGTCCTAAAAATGTGCCTTTTTGGTTTTTGTTTTTTTTTTAAGTTTTTATTTTCTAATTATTTTAGGATTTTTTTTAATCATTTTGAACACCAAATGCGACATCACAACCCAATTTGTGGTGATGGAAGGATAATTAAAAAATTAAAAGAGAAATGCTAGATACTATATTTCATTCAACAAGCTAGTATACTACGTACAATGCTGATGTGGTCTAACCAATACGTCAATATTGTGAGATATTTGTTGAATAAAATTAAATATAATATCTAGTATTATTCTTTTTTTTCTAGATAAGTATATCTAGTATTATTCAAATGAAGATATTGGGGGACATTGCAAATATGGTATTGATAGTTTTTTTTTTTTTTTTTGACATGTCTACAGAAGGGGAGAAAAAAATAGGGAAAAATGATTCAAACTAGTGACATCCGCTTCCTGAGACGTGATTCTAAGCCAAATAAGCTACCCATTGGGGACTATGGTATTGATAGTTAGATGGAAGCAAATGCAGTTTTCCTAAAATTATAATAGTAAGGGGTAGATTGTCTTTGATAGGAATCATACCTTAATGATAATGAACCATTCTTTGATCTTGCAATTAGTTCAGCTGGAACTATACCGGACAACTGGTTTCATTCTAAGTTTCTACATGCAAATATAGAATGCATTTTTTTTTATTTCAACCAAGAATTTTGTAGCATGAGTCTTAAAATAAAATGTAACTTACAAGACCCTCAAGTGTTGTAATTGAGATAGGAGATCGGGCACTGGTCCAGTTAAGTTGTTGTTAGATAGATCCCTGAAATGAGCGAATCACTTATATTTAATGTTGGTTTTATGGCAATCATCATCATGGTTCTAAATTAATTATCTGATCATGTAAATTGTACGTTGATACTTACAAATATTGTAACATTACAAGATTTGATATGTCGGTAGATATCTCTCCAACCAATCCACTTGAGGACAAGTTCCTGAGAAATTGAAGTTGTACAATACGTTAAATTACGAATACTCAAAAATAAGTTGGAAAGTCATGATAGAGCTTTATACGATAGCATAGACTTACAAGGATGTGATTCTAGGAGGACTGTAACCATCATAGCTACAATTTAGACCTTCCCACGAGTATGCCTTAGGGGCACACGGATCTCCTTGCCAATTTCTCTTTATTCCAAACGTTGGCTTGAATTTTGCCATGGCATCACCTAAAATTTCACATGCATCGATCCACTCATTCAAATATATATGGGAACTTGGCATATCGTGAAAAACACACACATATATATATGGGTAATGTGTGGAACAAACGTACCATCTCCTTGGTATGTCTGATTGCAAGAGATATTTCACTATTTATATCTCAATCGCGTTGATGATGGGTGGAAGTGTTGAATTGTCAGTTTTGAAGATTGAAAAATCATATTTTGCTTGTCCAGATAAGGCATTTGGGCTATACAGGGAGATTGTAGACAAGTAATCGGGAACAAGGGGCCCATACCAGAAGTTACCGTTGAGGGTAATGTTGAATGATCTGGACTGGTTGGCTCGGAGCTTCACGATTTCAGCAAAGTGCATATAGATATAATATTCGGCGGTGGCAGCATCCTCCGAATTATCCCAGGAGAACTCAATGGGAGCACCTTCATTTATTGGTGTGGCGGCAGTACTCATTACAACAGATGGTAGTTGGTAAACACTCTCAATTTTTGAGTCAATTGTAAGCGAGGTACGTATATCTGTCCAGTTCAAGAAACTGGAGTCAAGGGGCATCCAAAGCCGATCATGAACGTTGTATGGGTACCTAAATAAACACGTATGTATATATATAATCAGCACATGATCCGATAAGTTGATATATATATATATATATCATGTAATTAAAATATTGACTA
Organism: Carpinus fangiana; assembly: GCA_006937295.1. Classification (NCBI taxonomy): domain Eukaryota; kingdom Viridiplantae; phylum Streptophyta; class Magnoliopsida; order Fagales; family Betulaceae; genus Carpinus; species Carpinus fangiana. Next base: position 52,640,770 of record CM017321.1, read on the forward strand.
TGCTGGACTGGTTTTTGATCCAACATCAACCCGCAAAAAGAGTGCCAATGATCCAGCTTTCGTGATATAGGTGGTATTTTTCAATGGCCTTAACTCTATTGTTGATATAAATGGTGTTCCGAGGCCGGTGTTTAGAAGACAGACATGTATATAGTTCCGAGACGGGACATCTATTAGCTCTTTGATGACGCTGATCGATGAATTTACCACTTTGACCGCGTCCCACTTATTTGGTCCAAGATACAGATCGAATTGTGGTAAGTTACCTTCTCCACAAGGCCGGCCAATGGCTAGGCCACTTAGGCTATCGCCTAGGGCCCCAATAAATAAGGCCCAAAATATTTTTTAATAAGATATCAAAAAAATTTTAATAAGGCCTATTTTTTTTTTTAACTTAAGGCCCTTTCATTTTAAATAAGGCCCAAACTTTTTTTCCATAAAAAGTTAAAGCCTCTAAAATAAGGCTTCTAAAATAAGGTCACAATATAATAAGCCCATTGTTAAAAAAGACCAATTAACCTAAAAAAAAAAAAACAAATATGCCACTTTTTTTTGTCTTTTTAATCCCCCTCTCCTCTCTCTCTCTCTCGAGCAAAGGAGAGAGCATAATTCCTTTTTCTCAAAAAATAAGGAATACTAGCATCTCTCCTTTATTGCCCTTTGCTCTCTCTCTATCCCCCCTTCCTCCCTTCCTCTTCTTCCTTTTCTTCTTTTCGTTTCTTCCTCTCCTCTTCCGCGATACATGCATCCCTGCCAATTTTCAAATAGGTTTTATTGTTCTATTTTTGTAATTTATTTTATTATAATCCATTTTTTTTATAAATCATATTTGTTTAATTTGTTAATATTTTTAATCAAACATGTATACTAGAAAATATGCATCTAGATATGAAATACTTAAAAGAGAGAGAGAGAGAGAAATAGAAAAACTATTGAATCTCAAATAGGGCTTTAAAAATATTTGTTATTAGTAATAAACAAAATATTAAGGATAATTTAGATGAAAAATTTATAAATGAATAATATATTCATCAAAAATAATTATTTTATTAGAATATAATGAAAATATTATTGATGCCTCTAACTCTATTGTTACAAATATTTATAACCCTAATAGAATACAACTACCTAATAAAGAAACTTAAAAGTTAAATTTAAAAGGCATGAAATAATAATAAACATATTACTAACCTGAATGAAAATAATAATAATATTATAAAAATATAATAATATTATTAAAATAAATATTATTTAATTAATATTTAAATATTAAAAAAAAATAAGGTCCAACTCCAAAATTTCGCCTAAGACCCCCAAAAATATTGGGCCAGCCCTGCTTCTCCATCACAACTCCCATACATAAAGGTTGCTCGGATCAAGTATTTAGTGCTAGCTGTGACGTTTATGGTGTAACAGTTGCGGTTTCCTTGAGGAAAGCTTCTGAGATTCCATACCTGTTGTTGGTGTGTTGCTTTGATGTCTGCGGATACGCTCTTACTCACGCCTGAATCTATGAAGGTGGCGTCTGAAATGTAATTAATGCCTGTTGTGTCCTCCGTAAAGCTAGAATTCGCTGGTGCCCCACAAGCTATGCTTATGAAGCCTGCATGGGACGACAGAGAAGAAAGAATAATAATCAAAACAAAATTTATATTGAAAGATTAATTAGAAGATGATGATGATGATATATACCTGATTGATCCTGGGCATGAACCACAAGTATAAGACCCAAACCCGCGCGCAATGCAAAGAAATTGAAATGTTTGAACCCCATCGCCAGAAAATCACCAAATCTCAAACGTTAAAGTTGTTTCAACCAATATTTATGAATCATTCAACTGGGGAGGATTTGCATGTGTCTTCTTTTCTTATATCAACTTGACGGTTGACCGTACGTTGTTATTTTTTCTATAATATGAATATTATACTTTTGCAATGACCCAGTAGTAGTATGTTGTGGCTGTATTACATCTCTTAACAAATAGGATCGTCCTTAATTATTTTTAGATATTCTTCTAGTGTCCTTGTATCTTTCCAACTGTAATGTGGCTTTTAAAATCATCAATAGATTAAAAGTCAATAATAATAGTCTAAAATTCAACGGTAATTTTAAAAGCACATCACAGTTAGGAAGACACCAGAAGAACACTAGAAGAATACACAATATTTCCCTTTTAGATATATATGAATAATATCCAAAAAATATTATTCACTATTAAATAACTCCTGTATAAGAGCTTATTATACATTTGTGCATCTTACCCTCAACAAACCAATCTAGTGAATGTACCACTCAATTCAGGGCATCACGTATAGATTCTTAATTTTTCTTTAGTTTTGTATGTTGAGATGATGATGATCAAATAAAAATAAGGGTTCTGATTTTAAGAACTCTTCCCTCCCTAGAGTAATCTTAAAAGAATTACAAGATCTCGACCCTGGTATTCTATATTTATGGTGGTTTAATTTGTTAGGTTAGCTAGCCTTATTAAAAACAAATATCTTCATTAATTTAATTGTATGAGCTTTGGTCTTTTTTGACTTAATAATCTTTCACGAATCAAATATTTGTAATGGGTCCAAATATATGATCACTGGAAGAAAATTAATTGCCAAATCTCATTCAAATGTTCTTTTTTTTTCCATGTTTTATGTTTTATGCACTAGATCTCCACAGAAAATTCTTCCATTGATGTCCCAATAAAAATAAATTGATCTTTTTTGTCTATTTAGGTTGATGGTCGTATTCTTCGATCGGCTAGGCGTCTAGAAAACATTTTATAGAAATAAATAAAAATCAACCCCGTTAAAGTTCCTTGATGTGAATTTGTACATTAATTGTACCAAGTGGACATAATAAGATTGTTGGGGCTACATAGGCAAGTGCCGGTGAACCACTCTAATTGTCCTTCTTCTTGCAGGTCATGCCCTTGAGCGCCGGCGTGGAGCTAGTGTGGTATGAGACACCAACAAAAATAGTGGTTCGATATATAGTATATATTACTCTTTATCGATGGGCTTGTATGCTGTAAATAAGTCTTGGAGGCCCTTGTGACCAATCCATTACCCAACATATGTGAAATGCACATAAGTCAATAATAGACCCCACAAATCTAATAATTGATCAATTGAATTTATAAGTGAATATGTGTCAAATATGATGAACTTATTAACCCCTATCATTTCTAAAAAATAAATTATATATATTCTATCATATCATGTAGACTTTTTTGGAGATAGAGAAATAATAGGAACACTAATTTTTTTTATCAAGAGAATGATACTAAAATGATGTGAAGCTTACTCATCGGTATCCATTATATTTCTCCTAATTAATTGTATTAATCATTTCTAATAAATGAGCTACATATCAATTTAGTAAGACTTTCTTATTAAAAAAGATTTGGTATCCATAACATATCTCTATTCATATTATGAGAATGAGCTATTAGTGTCCATGGGTCATTTTTAATCGGGAAATGCTAGAATGCAATAAATTACCCATATTTGACCCATAAAAGTCTATGTGACATCCCAAAAAAACATTTTAAAATATCTTTGCAGTGAAAAAAAACCCACAATGCAATAAATGAAGGATGCCACATATACTTTTATGGGCCAAATATGGGTAGTTTATTGCATTCTAGCATTTCCCTTTTTAATCGGGGTTTGCTAAGGGTTCTCCCCGTAGTATTCTCCTAGCGTTCTCCCAGTCTTACGTAGAACATGATTTAAGAAAAAATAAAATTGTAATACCCTTTTTTTGCCAACAGATTAATTTTTATGAGTTAATAGTTAGCTTCTAATGCTTTAAAACTTGTTTTTTGATTCAAAACTAAAACCTAAGGATGGAAAGTTAATCCTTTAGGGATGGTATCACCCAAAATGGATTTGATCATCCTAAAGTTGGTGCTAATGCCTCAATTTTGGTTCTAAACCTCAAATTTTGATGTTAATGCCTCAAATTTGGTGCTAATGCATAAATAAACCGGTGATGGAGGCCACTACAATTTTATTTTTTCTTAAATCATGTTTTACGTAAGATTAGAAGAACCCCTAGCATTTTTCCTTTTAATCACCAATACGACATGTTCAGCTAAACAGGTCAAATAAGTTAACCTGAATGCAACACACTAAATTAATGGGTGACACGATATGACCTGTGTGACCCATTTAGTTAATGAGCTATGTTGGATTGACCAGACCCGACCATCCACCACCATCCATCTGTCAAAAATTTGAATCCCAAGCCACCATAATCGGTGATTTGGCCATCCCACTGAAACCAAACCCACAAAAATGTTCTACAATCAAAACTCAATGAAAATCAACACACAACAATCTATTCATATTACACAACCTCAAACCAATAAGCCAATAAGCTAAATCAACAAACCCTCAAGCCTGAACCAAAGAGACTCAATGTAATACCTCGGTCCCATATTGGGAAGATGAGAAGAAGCTCACATAGAGTGGGTGGTTTATAAAGATAGTTATGAGTGCTAAGTCCCACATTACCCGATTACTAAGTGAAATTGGGCTTTATAATGAATTCTAAGGAAGCTTCAAATTGACTAGTCATTTTGGGGTAATAGCGCAGATGTGGCTAGCGCTTTTTACTAGGTCATTAGAAGTGGTATCAAAGCCACATAATAATGCCAGATCATGTGGTACTGAAGCACTACATGACGTGGCCCTGACGAAGACATTAGGAATTTAAGAGGGGGAGTTTGTAACACCCCAATCCTATATTGGAAAGATGAGAAGAAGCCCACATAGAATGGATGGTTTATAAAGATAGTTATGAGTGTTAAGTCCTACATTGCCTAGTTACTAGATGAAACTGAGCTTTATAATGAATTCTAGGAAAGCTTCAAATTGACTAGTCCTTTTGGAGTAATAGCGCAAATGTAGCTAGCGTTTTTCCCTGGGTCATTACAAGCCATCTTAGTACTACTCTTGCCCAAGCACGTTTAATTGTGGAGTTTTGATGGGATCTGGTGCATTAGTGATGTCCCACATTGCCTGGGTATGGATTATATGATGTGTTTATATGAAATATGCTCTCTCTAAATGGTATGAGGCTTTTTGGAGGTAGACCCACTACTAAAACCGTGCGGACTTAGCCCAAAGCAAACAATATCATACCATTTAGGGTGGAATGTTACATATGGTATCAAAGTCATAGCTTAGCCTGAGATAGGAGAGCGTGTACAAGCCCATAGGGGTCGCCAGCGAGAATGCTGGGTCCTAAAAGGGGGTGATTGTGACGTCCCACATTGCTCGGGTATGAATTATATGATGTGTTTATATGGAATATGCTCTCTATCTAAATGGTATGAGGCCTTTTGGGAGTAGACCCAATACTAAAACCGTGCGGGCTTAGCCCAAAGTAGACAATATCATACCATTTAAGGCGGGATGTGCTTATATGTATACTTATACCCTTAATGACAACAATGTGTTTTAAAGCCGTGATGGTCATGATTCCATCAGAACTCCACAGTTAAGCGTGCTTCTGCAAGACTAGTACCATGATGGGTGACCTCCTAGGAAGTTTGGTTTGAGAGAGCCAAAATCGAACAATATTGTGTGTTATTGAAATGGGTTGTTACAATTGGTATCAGAGTCAGTGCCCAGCCTGAGATAGGGGGAACGTGCACAAGCCCATAAAAGTCACTAGTGGGCACTCGCTGGGATGCCAAGAATGGGTTAATCCCATGAGGGTCACCAGCGGGGATGCTGAGTCCTAAGAGGGGGTGATTATGACCTCCCACATCGCCTGGGTATGGAGATGGGGATGTGCTTATATATATACTTACACCCTTAATGACAACAATGCGTTTTAAAGCCGTGATGATCATGATCTCATTAGAACTCCGCAGTTAAGTGTGCTTCTGTGAAAGTAATGGGGAGCCAAAAGCGGACAATATTATGTATCATTGGGGTGAGGTGTTACACCCAATTCGGCCACAACAAAAACACCCTAGAAATTGACCCCAGAATCTTCCAACAATCCAAATAAACTCATGGCCAAAAGAGGGAAAGAAAACCCATACGGGAACCAACAATTGAATTGGTGCAAAAACAGTTGTTCCAGAAGAAGAGGAAATCATAACCGGGGATTGAGAGATGGATCAAAAGAATGTTAGATTATATGTAGCGTTGTTTCACATGGGTTATGGGTTATATGTATAGTGTCTGTATTACTATATACAATATTATTCTCAACATGGCATTAGAGCACATATTTTGAATCACATTTTCACTTTCCCATCCATTTTTTTTTTTTGGCGCAGCTAGTGTTTTCCGTCAAATCCATTGCTTTATTTGTATCGGTACTTCGTCTTCTTCTCATAGTTTCTAGCAGGTGACAACATCCCTCAAAACCTTAGAAGACAACCGTTTCAAAGACACCGAGTACATCTTCATCAGAGTACGCACGCTCCCACACGCTTTGTCCAAAGTCAATTCTACTTATGCCATAGGCCGTTACCGCTGTTCACTTCTGAGAGCAAGACCTTCATTCAACATATCTTCCTCCAGCAATTCCATATCGGCATCGACCGCTGCCTTCCGAACTAATTTATAATTTAGGCAACCACATTGTCTAATTTTTCATTTATCCTTATTTTTTTATGTTGCACGAATGACTTGTAATTTAAGTCAACTACAATGACTAATTTTTTATTTATCCAAAAAATAGTTTAGTTTAGTTTTTTATTTTAGTTTTTAAGATAATAAGGGTATTATAGGAATATAGAAGAAAGTTTCATTTTTGGCACATATTGGTAGTTTGATATATCACTTTAGCACACTTTAAACTTCATGGGTTTTTTTAAAAACGGAGGCTTTTTCTTTTCTTTTTTTTTTTTCTATATTCAAATTAAAAATCATAATCAAATGCAAATTTTGAAAGATAAATGTTAGAGGTCAATATTTTTTCAATATTTGGCCATTATTGTCTTACAATTAACCATTAGATTTGTGGACTCATGTGAACCTCACACATGTCAATAGTAAACTCTACAAATCTAATAGTCGATCTATTAAATTTATAAGAGAATATGAGCCAAATATAAAAAACTTATTGACCTCTAATATTTTTTTATTTTTATTTTTTATCCCTGAAAGGATTAAACGCCCAAGTCCAACTTCCTTGGTTAACTCTGGAAGTCTTGATTGCATTTACTTCTATTTGGACACCAACACACCTGTGGGCTTAAGCCTGCTGCGAGAGTGATAATTTCATGTACCGATCAAACAAAAAAGAGTTATTGTAGTGTCCCGTACGTTGTCTATTCAATACAACTGTAGATAGTAACAGACATGAGTTAATTTTTGGACCAGATCCTTTCCAGTTTGAAGCCATGGCCGGCTTGAGACTATCAAATAAAAAATACTGTAAAATTCAAAAAAATTAAAAAAACTGTAAATCTTTTATTTGATTAAAAATCTTTTAATTTTTCTTTAGTTTTGTATGTTGAGATGATCAAATAAAAATAAGGGTTGTGATTTTAAGAACTCTTCCCTCCCTGTATAAGCTTTATGCTTTTGATCTTTTTTTATTAAATGAATATAAAAAACTTCTCTAATATATATACATATATATGAAGTTTCCTCTATCCATATCCTATTTATGACTTGTTTTGTTCTCACCCTTTCCAAAACATGTGCCGTATTATTAGCATAGTGATTGCAAGACCTTCACAGATCCTCCACTAGGTGACTAAACCGACTCGAATTCCTTTCCTACTGCATGCTTCACCACTTTCATCGCATCTACCCCCTAAATGAGATTATGCAATCCTAGTTCTTTGCAAACACCGGCAACATAAAAAGGAAGCTATTGCCTCCCCTGTTGTCGGCTCAAGTATGCCAAACTTTGTGAGACTCCTTGCTGCAATTACATATCTTTCAAAGCTAAATTTGTCAAGTCCAAGTAGCTTAATCAGTTGAAATCACAATTAATGAAACGAATGTCACTAACTTGAATCTCCCTCTCCTCTCTTGTGTGGATATGTCAAA
>CM017321.1:52650473-52689476 GCA_006937295.1 Carpinus fangiana
CAAATGATAGGGAATAACATTCTATCCCAGGGCTCTCTTGGAGAAAGAACACACATACAGACCAAATATATGACTTTAAATTGCATTACACGCGCACACACACACACTAATGCCTTAAAATTGTATACATCAATTCATTGCTTTTCCATACACATTTTATATGTTAAATTATTTTCTCTCCCACAGAAAGGCACTAAAATTTGAAGCTTCAAGTAACATTTTCTTTAACAATAGAAAGACCATAAAGTTAAACACAAGCAAGAAGGATAGGAAATTCCAGAACGTGAACCAAAATTCATACTTCTAAAAAGGTGATTCTCCAAGCTTCCTCGAGGCATAAACTCGTAGACAAGTAACCTCTGATCATCCTCAATGCAATAACCAATTAATTTAACCAAATTAGGGTGGAGGAGGTCACCAAGATAATTAACTTCAGCCTGACATGTGGGAAGGAAACAAAAGTACCTATGAGTCACAGACGTGAAAGCAGCCCCAATCTCAACTTAATAATTAGAGCAAACAAAAGAAATTAAATTGATAATTATTTCTCGTACCAGCCATTCTTTATGACCTTGAAGTCCATTCCTGATTGAGGGTCTTTACTGCAACTGTAAGCCCTGTTCCAGGTTTCACTGGGGCAGTTCCATTTTCATTGATCCAACCCTTGAATACACAACCAAATCATATTTCTCATTTATTTTCCTTTTCCTCTGTTTTCTTAAAACAAAATTTTAGAAAACCCTTTATACCGCTTTGGCTAACGAAAATCGGTTTCAACCATAAACATAGAAGAAAAAAAATTAAAGCATCAATGAAAAAAAAAAATCATTGTCTTCTTCAATCTCTTTCATTTCTCCCTTCAACTTTCACAGCAACCAAAAGAGAAAGAAAAAAAAAATGCATTCCAACTCTTGCATTTTTTGAATCAACTTTCACGGTAACCAAACAAACCCTAAACAGGCTAAATCTTAAGAGAAAATCAGTACCTGTTTGAGATGGGTCTGGACGGCCGGAGAGATCTGGCCGAAATTCTTGAGAGAATCGTAGCTCCAACGATTTCGCGAAGACGATTGGGAACCGAAGAAAGAGGAGAACGCGCCCATTGCTTTGGAGAAAACGGACTTCCGGAGAGAGAGTGACGGGCCGGGCGACGGAGGAGAGAGTGAGTGAGAGAGAAAACGACGGAGAGAGCCATTGAGAGGGTGAACGGCCGGCGACGGGAGGAGAAGAAAAAAAATGAGAGAGGGAGAGGAAGAGGGGTCTGCGCGTGATGAGAGAAAAAAAGAGGGGGAAGAGGAAGAAAAAAATAAAAACAAAAGAGAAGGAAGAAAGCTAATTAAGAGTTGCTGGGAATTTTTATTAACATGCCAATTTGTGTGGTAACGTGCCAAAACTACCACGTCACTAATTTTTTTTTTTAGTATATGAGTGGTATTTATTGAGAGGAAAGTACCACATATTCTTTTTTTCTTTTCATTTTTTTTTTTCTTTTTGGAAAACATGTTTTAACAATGATGATAAATTTAGAACATATTACAAGAGAAATAATCCATTATTAGAACCATCATGGATGATTCATTTTAAGTACAATATGCACTGACAAAAAAAAATTGAACAAGAAAAAAGGCTTCAAGATTCGACATGCACAATTTCAATTTTTTACAATGTTTTATCGTGCTAAAGGAATGAGTTCAGTAGTTAGATTTATGTTGATCATTTCAATTGAATTTGTTGTTTCGCGCTCATGGCCATCCTTCGTGTGAGCTAATTCGGTTGCCAACGACTCCTTTAGTTCGAGCACTACTTGATTCATGGTTGGCCTTTTAGCAGAAGTTGTAGATACACATGCCATTGCTATTTCGATAGCTTTCCACGCAGAGTTGATGCTGAAATTTCCTCGCAACCTTGTATCAACAATACTTTTTATATCCCCTTTAGTTAGCATTAAGCTCACCCATTGACTTGTGTGAGTTCTTTAATTGGATTTTTCTATTGCTGGCCAACTTGTAATTATCTCTAAAAGAACAACTCCAAAACTATAAACATCACTTTTCTCAGTTAACCAGTTTGATATGTAGTACCTGCAAAGTCAAAGAATGTTATATACCTCAAGATTTTTAATTGTCTCATAGATCAAAATAAACATGTCACGTATGGCCAAAATATTTGTGGACTATAAATGTCATATCTTTTATTGGCAAAGAAAATTAGTTTTGAAGATGATCGCAAGTAAACAAAATAATAACAAAAATACTCACTCGGGGTCCAAATATCCAGGGGTGCCAGCAACAACGGTTGACACATGGCTGCCACCATCAGTGGGAAAAAATTTTGGATAGTCCAAAATCAGCTAGTTTGGCATGGAAATTTTCATTTAACAAGATGTTTGTGGACTTCACATCTCTATGACTTATAGGTGGTCTGCAACCATGGTGTAGATACTCCAATCCTACAAATTCATAACCACATTATTGATAGAAAAAAAGAAAGAAAAAGAAAAAAGAAGAGACAATGTTATAAAGAAAGAATTGTGCAAGTCAACTCATTGCTAACCTTGTGCTGCATCCGTTGCTATTCGGATTCTATCTTCCCAATTTAAGATGTTCGCCTTCCCACCTGCATTCGTTAAGAAAATGCTCAAACTTGATCTAATCTGTTTTGTTATTTAAATTAAATTAAGTTGATCATGTAGTACTTGATCTGAAGCACTTTTTGCTTAATATTTCAATTACGACCAAACCTGACAGATGTGCTTCTAAGTCTCCGTTGGCCATGTACTCATAAATGAGCCCCCAGTTAGTTCCTTCATAGCAATGCCCAACAAGAGTAGTTAAGTTTCTATGATGAACCCTCATAAGAAGTTTAACCGGTAATTCCAATTTAGCACCTTAATTTTAATATACGCATTTGACCATATATATAAATGAATGTAAACATTTTATACAAGCTACAATTACATGCCTCTGATTGAAATTGGTGAAAGCCTTGAACTGATGATGAAGAGAGCATCTTCACTGCTACTTGTGTGTCATCTATGTTGCCATGGTAAACTGTTCTAAATCTACCCTTACCAAGAATACTTTCAAAATTATTTGTAATTTTTAGGAGTTCAGAATATGTAAATTGTCATTGTATTGACTCCAGTGATACATTTTCAATGTTGGATTCCATATCTACCATCACAACTGCAAATATCATCATGAGTGTGATAAGGTCGCATATCTAAGGATAATTTTTCCTTTGGTAATGTCAAAATGAATATTATGATTAAAATGTCACCTTTAGACTTATCTTGTTGTTTTCTCCTTCTAAGTCCCAACAAGATGGCAGCAACAATCAATGAGAGGATCAACAATCCACCGAGTACTGATGCTACTATATATATATTGGAACAACAATATTGTTCTTCTTTTTACACGAACCAGATCGACATAGATTTGGATTGTCACCCACACTAGAAATGATAGTGATAGTATTGATCATCACGTTAAAGAAAGGCATGCAATTAAAAGTGAAAATAATATTTTGATTTATCGTTGGTAGATATTGTAACCCATGCTTTAGCTTTTTTGCATGTAAAGAAGTTTTTTATTTTGCGAAATTGGACTTAAGAAAATTTATCTGGAAAACTACAGTTATCTCCTCTAACTACTACTCTATTTTTAATGTTCTCCCAAATGTTTCAATTTTTGTGATATCTCGGCCTCCTTTTGTCCCCAAAATGATAATTCAAGAAAAAAAAAATATATTATGAAGAAAGCAAAAAAATTAAAAAAAGTAAAACAAAAAACAAAAAAAAAAAAAAAAGAGGGGAAGACAAAATTCATAAGAAAATGAAAAAAAAAAATCATATTTTTTATTAATATTTTTCTGATTTTTTTTTAAATTTCTTTCTTGAAATTTGGCCTTTTCTCGTTTTTTTCTGATTTATTATAATTATAATTATAATTATTAGTATTATTATATCTTAGAGATATTTATTTATTTATTTTTGGCTTGGAAGGGGAGGAGGGGACGCTGTAACTCTAATGTTAGATTGGGAGGGGGTAAGGGTGGGGGAACATTGTAAAAAGGGAAAAATATAAAAAAGCCCCCCAAACTGTCGGCCATTTACAATTTAGCCCCCTAATATTCAAAAAGTGATAAAGTAGTCCCCTAAACTATCAAAATGTAACAAAAAAGCCACTTATTTTTTTATATTCCTATAATACCCCTATTCTTTAAACAAATAAAATAATAAAATAATTGTAAAAAACCCAACCAAAAAAAATAATGGTTGAATATTTATTTATTCCATTTTTTTTTGTGTATTTATTAGCCCTTTTTTTGTATTTTTTAAAAATTGTTTAGTTTTTTTTTTTTACAATTATTTTATTATTTTATTTGTTTAAAGAATAAGGGTATTCTAGGAATATAAAAAAATAAGTAGCCTTTTTGTTACATTTTGGTAGTTTAGAGGGCTATTTTATCACTTTTTGAACATTGGGGGTCTAAATTGTAAACCGCTGGTAGTTTGGGGGGCTTTTTTATATTTTTCCCTTGTAAAAATTGAAACACGGGAGACATTATAAATATAATATTAATATTAATAATTAAACCAAACAGTATAATAGTAATGGGTTTATGGACGTCTTTGAAAATAACCATACCTTAATGATAATAAACCATTATCTGATCTTACAATTAGTTCAGCTGGAATTGATCCAGACAATTGGTTTCGTTCCAAGTTTCTGCATGCAAAGGTACAATGAATAGTTTTGTTTTCCACTTCTCTAAACATGAAATTTGTAGCATCAGTCCTAAAATAAAATGTAACTTACAAGACCCTCAAATATTGTAATTGAGATTGGAAATTGGGCACTGGTCCAGTTAAGTTGTTAGATTGATCCCTGAAATGAGCAAATCACTTATATTTAATGTTGGTTTTATGGCATTAATCATCATCATGTTTCAAAATTAATTATCTGATCATGTAAATTGTTGATACTTACAAATATTGTAACATTACGAGATTTGATATGTCGGCAGATATCCCTCCAACCAATCCACTTGATGACAAGTTCCTGGGAATTTAAGTTTTACAAATACCTAAAATTATTTGTTGAAATAATAAGTTGGAAAGTCATAAAGCTTATATGAAGACTTACAAGGATATGATTCTAGGAGGACTATCACCATCATAGCTACAATTTAGACCTTCCCACGCATATCCTTTAGGGGCACATGGATCTCCTTGCCAAATTCTCTTTATTCCATATGTTGACTTGATTTTTGCAATGGCATCAACTAAAATTTCACATGCATTGATCCATTCATTCAAATATATATATATGGGAACCAGGACATATGGTGGAAGGCATATGTATATATTTGTAATGTGTGGAACAAACGTACCATCTCCTTCGTATGTGTCTGATTGCAAGAAATCTTTCACTGAGTATATCTCAATCGCGTTGATGATGGGTGGAAGCATTGAATTTTCAGTTTTGAAGATTGAAAAATCATATTTTGCTTTTCCACGTAGGGCCGATGGGCTAAACATAGTGATTGCTTTTAAGTATCTAGAAGCAAAGGGTCCAAAACCGTTGAGGGTACAGTTGAATGATCTGGATTGGCTGTCATTGAGCAATACAACTTCAGCGAAGTGCATGTAGACATAATATTCTGTAGTCACAGCATTTGACTCCCACGAAATCTCTAAGGGAGCGCTATCATTTTTTAGTGTAGCGGAAGTACTCATGACAACAGATGGTGGTTGAAAAACACTTGTAGAGTCATCAATGGTAAGCGAGGTGCTTAAATTTGTCCTGTCAGATTGGATATAGGGCTGCCAATAGCGATCATAAACATCGTTTCCATACCTAAATAGTTTACACATCACAACCAGTACTGAAAATAATTTTATTATTTTTAGTAATGAAAATGACTATTATATAAAATGACTCACCTGTATCCTTGATTGCTTTTTGATCCAGTATCGAAGCGAGAAACGAATGCCAATGATCCAGATTGTGTCTCACAGGTGGCATTTCCAATGGCCTTAACTCTATTGCCGATAAAAATGGTGTCCCAAGGCCCGTGTTTACTGTTAACCAACCAGCAGGTTGGTTAACATTTACTAGACAGACATGTATATAGTTCTGAGACGCGACATGTATGAGCTCCTTGTAATTAAACTTCAACCGATGAATCCACCACTTTGATCGTGTCCCAAGTATTTGGTCCCAGATACAGATCGAATTGCGGTAGATTGCCTTTTCCATCATAATTCCCATGCAAGAAGTTTGCTCGGATCAAATACTTGGTGCCTCTTCTGACGTTTATGGTATAACAGTTGCGGTTTCCTTGAGGAAAGCTTCTGAGATTCCATACGTATCGTTGATAGAAACCTCTGATGTCAGGTGATATGCTATTATTTTTACCTGAGACTATGAAGGTCGCGTCTGAAATGTAATTTATGCCTATTGTGTCCTCCGTAAAGCTAGAGTTCGCTAGTAACCCACGTACAAGCTATGCTTATGAAGCCTAGGGCGACAGATAAGAAAGAACAATAATCAAAACAAAAGTTATATATTGAAAGATTAAGATTTATATGATGATGACGATGATATATACCTGATTGATACTGGGCATGAACCACAAGTATATACAAGACCCAAACCGCGAGCAATGCAAAGAAATTGAAATGTTTGAACCCCATCGCCAGAAATTCACCAAATCTCAAATGTTAAAGTTGTTTCAACCAATATTTATGAATCATTCAACTGGGGAGGATTTGCATGTGTCTTCTTTTCTTATATCAACTTGACGGTTGACCGTTGTTATTTTTTCTATAATATGAATATTATACTTTTGCAATGACCCTGTAGTACTATGACCGAGCCCCTGTTCTAAGAACCTTTAGTGGCGAAATTAAATTATCATCTTTGAAATTGTCTACCTAATGTGTACAGCGAAATGGGATCAATTTCATCAACGAAGTAGTACTCAAACTGTTTGATGGTGAACAAACAATTAAAACTGGTTGAGAGTCTCAGTACTTTTCCTTTATGGGGATTTGTGAGAAGGAATTAAATTGTTTGAACAATATTGTTCAATAATGCCCTTACTTTATTTACTTGGACGGCTCTAGAACATATTTTGTGGGGTGTAATTTCGAATATTATAAATAAATTTGGCTTCCCTCACTAGATATTCATTAATTTTTAGATAAAATTGTCAAAAGCCCAATCTAATAAATAGTATCAAAATTAGGGTTATAAGTTTAAGTCGCAGGGCCGTCATGTTGAAGGAGGGATTGAACATTGGGATTCAATAATGCTGCTACTCACTTGGACGGCGATCTTAGAACATGCCTTGCGAGGTAAGATTTTGAATGTCATAAAAGAATTTGGCTTCCCTCACTGAACACCAATTAATTTTTAAATAAAATGGTCAAATACCTGATCAAAGAATTATCATGCATTACTATAGGAAAATTGGTCTTTTGTGATGACTCAAAGTCGTCGCTAAAGGCCCATAAGTCGCCACTAATTAACATCAGCAACGACTATAGTCGTCACTCCCCATCGTTACAATTAATTCGTCAGTAAAGACTAAATAACAACGACTTTTCCTGTCGTTGCTGTTGACACTTATTAGCAAATAACTATTAAAATTTGTCGCCGAAAATCTTTTAAAGCCCAATGTCGTCGAACGACAAATTTTCCTGTCGTTGCTATTGACACTTATTAGCGACGACATATGTCGTCGCAAATAACTATTAAAATTTGTCACCAAAAATATTTTAAAGCACAAGTCGTCGCTAATGATACACACATCTAGCGACGACATTTGTCGTCGCTAGTGATACACACACCTAGCGACGACATTTGTCTTCGCTAATGACACACACATTAGTGACAACATTTACACACCGACGACGACAAATGTCATCGCTGATGATGTGCACATTTACGATGATTATACAATCATCAACGACGACATTGATCATTGCTAATGATCATCGTTGTTATGATTATGGGTGTTCAGGCGGAGCGATTATAACCGCCTTGTCAACCGCTAATCATTTATAACTGCTTTTTAATAACCGCTAACTGCTTTGTAAAGCGGTTATTAAAAACCGCTAACCGCCTAAAACGGTTGCGGTTAGCGATTTCGGAGGTATAAAAAAGCGGTTATAACCTCTAACCGCCTTTATTTATATATAATTATATAAAAAATATATATTAATTATTTATATTAATTAAATATTAAAAAAAATCCAAAACAACGCCATTTTGGTTGAAGGGTTTCATCTTCTTCTCCCAAAGCCGCAGCCCCTCATTCAGACATTCACACAAGCCATTTAATGGATTTGGGCATTATGACTATGTATGTGAAATAAGCCAAAAAAATAGCATGTTTTTCGGTCAATAGGGCAAAATAAGCCCAAAATATACGAAAAATGATGGCCCAAAATATATATATATTTTTAAAAAAAGCCCAAAAGCCCATTTTTAAAAAACCGGTTATAATCACTTGTTAGCGGTTTGAATAACCGCTAACCACCGGTTATAAAATAACCGCTAACCGCCTAGGCAGAGGCTATTGCGGTTATTAAAAATCTAATAACCGCCTAAAGCGGAGGCGATTACGGTTATTGCAAATAACCGCCGGTTATTGCAAATAATCACCGGTTATAACCGCTTGAACACCCCTAGTTATGATCGTCGTCGTCAACATCAAATGCTTTTGTTTTTTGCTAATTAATGTTTTAAATTGTTTGGCATGAATGATGTAAACATAACAATATGCTAGAACTTATCGTAATTGTAATAAGTAAATAAGTCTCAAAAGTAGAATGAGAAAATTACATAATTGTCAAGTTTTTAAGCAGGTGCCAAAGAAGACATACATCAACAACAATGTTCCTTAAGAAATTAAACTTCAAATGTAGCTAAGCAGCAAAAAATTGATTACAAAGAAGGCTTCCCAAATGTAAGAACTGATAACTTGTACGACTCCTCAATACCATATTGTAATTGCACAGAAAAGAAGAGCATATATTTAGACAAGAAATTTCCTCAAAGAAAATAACAAAAACTAAATGAAGCTATGGAAAGAGAGATGAACTTGGATTATGGAAGCTATAATTTCATGTTCAAATAATATTTTTCATTTAACAAATTAAATTGTTATGTTCATTCTTCCAAAGTAATTGAGTTCTAGAATAAAGTATACTTTGGCAAACACAAAGCTAATACCTCAATATCGAAATCAACCTAGAATTATTTCCAAAGAAGCATATTACCAATCAATGATAACCAACATATATTGTATAAATCAATGCATCTACATTTTCCACATTAAGAAAGGAAAAAGATCAACATCGCAATCATATTCTACAAGCTTTAAGAATGATGACATCAAGGTGATATGGTGATTAATGAATCATCTAAAATATTGTAATACTTGTTAGGTTTTTTTGTTGGCTCAATTCGGTTCTAAAATGCAGAGGCTACTATTCACGAGCTCAAACACTGATATAGAATGCTTAGAATCCAATCTCCACCATTCACAATGAAGATTCTTGTGTCATGAACATTCATACAAAGTTTCAGCTCAATCGGACCACAACCACCCATCGATCAAAGTTGTTGATCAAGGACCAACGGAATTTCCAGATTGCTAATTTTCACCCTCTGCGGGCCCTGTCCGGACAGGTCTTACCCATGTCCGGACAGCAATTCCAGAAACTGAATTTTTGCTCTGCAAGGCCATGTCCGGACAGCCCACTAACCTGTCCAAACACCCCGTAAGTTTTAGGCCTTAAAACATGATTTTAAGTGTGTCGGTGTCTAGGGTTTTTGTCGTGCAATATATATACATCTCATTCAAGAGAGAAAGACATGAAATTAAAGGCTAGGTTTCATGAGAGGTTATACTGAGAGAGAATATTTGTCAAGAGCCAAATTGTTCCTCGTAGAGGATTTTGTTAATTTGATTATGTGCTTCATTGAAAAGTCTATCGAAATGATCCGGTAAAGGAGAATCACGTTGAAGAAGATTGTGAGTAAGAAGACGAGTTGTAGGCTTGTCGATCTTACAGAGCCAAGGTCTTGCAAAGGGTTGTAAGTATTCCTAGTGTCTATAATCTCTGGTTAATCTTCTTATAGTGATTTCTTGGGTTTGACTGTCCCAGAGAGATTTTACTTTTAGATTGTTCTCTTAAAAGGTTTACTCTTCGTCACCAAAATCCTTCTATGTGATTGTTCTTATTTTTGGTGATTGTATACTTAGATTTAAATATCTATTAATTCCGCATAAACTATGATAATTATCTGTTCAGCGTTTTTCAATTGGTATCAGAGCGGGTTCACTCTGTTTGGATTAAATTTCTGAGTGAGATCTTTTGACTTCTTTTTGCCATGAATACATCTCAGTTTAGTTCATTAATTCTGATGATGAGATTGATGTTCAACAATTGTATAATGATTTTAAAGTAGTGTTCAAAGCCTATAACAAGGTTTCTAGTAAATTTAAAGATGTTATGCATGATAAAGAGTCATTGGCTAATGAATTGTCTGAATCACATGTCTTAATTGACTCTTTGAAATCTGAGAAAGAATCGTTGTCGAATGATTTGTCTAAATCACATAACTTGATTGATTCTTTGAAATCTGAGATTTCTGTACTTGTTGAGAAGTCTTTATCACTTGAGAATAAATTGAATGTTTCTAAGGAACTCTCACGAAATTCCTCTAGTGATAATCTAAAAAGCTTTCTTTGTATTGAAGAATCTGTTTCTAACAAGCTTAGTATGATTGTTGATAATGCTAGTGCATCTACTTCACATGCTTCTAATGAGTCTTTGAATGTTGAGCTTGTGAATGTTAAAGAAGCCAAGGCTAATTTTTCCAAGACTCCTTCAGTTAAACAAACTCAAGGTAAGTTTGTTCCTACATGTCAACATTGTGGGATTATTGGTCACATTAGACCAAACTGTTGGAAATTCAAAGCTGCTCCTAAGAAAAAAAATCAAGCAGCTACTTCGACTCTCCATGGTAAGAAAGGTAAGAAAATTTATCTTGAGCATCATGCATCTTACCCTAAGCCTAGAGTCATGCATCCTCCTAGAAAATTACCTTATAAAAGGTTTGTGCCCACTTGTCATCATTGGGTAAAGGTTGGTCATATTTGACCAAAGTGTTTTGATTTAAAATCCCATAAGCATAAAAGTGAAAATTCCTATTCTAGGAAAGAAAGTGAGGGTTTGGTCATAATGATGAGAAAAGTGCTATCTAGGCTAGATAAGTTTGAGCAAAGTCATAAATCTAGACCTAAAATTTGTCAAGTGTGGGTTAAAAAGGATGATACCATTCACCCCTTGAGGGGGTGTGGTGGTGATCTCACCTTATGTTAGGTGAGTCACCCACATGCCTATAATTAATTGTCGTGCATTATTTTGAATATCCTAGAGCATGTTATTTTCTATTGCTTTGTTTTTGTTATTTTTAATTTTTCTTTTTGCATTGATTTTTTTTTTTTGTGCGCATTTTGTTTTGAAAATTTTCAAAAAGATAAAAAATATTTTATTTTGATTGTTTTCTTGTCTTTCTTTTGTCTTATGCACCTAGATAGTCCATTAATTTATCATGTTGCGTTTATGGATTTAATTTCTTGCATCTTGGAATGTTCTTAATATGCATGAGATGAAAAAAATTTCAATGGACTTGTTTTTGTGGTTACCTAAAGCCTGAGCTTATATGGTACGTTTTTGCCTATACTTTATCTTGTGCACATTTAAGCTTAAATTGAGATTTTACTTAACTTTATTTGTGAGGTCTGTTAGGTAACCATATGAGGTTTTTTACTAGTCATATTTTTCAAATTGACCATATGCTAGTTGAACCTAGGGCTTAAAAATTCCTGTCTTTTCTTTTGTGATAAGCACCAAAAGTTTAAGGACACTTTCTGAAAGAGAAAAATAAGCAAAATAGTGAAACAAATAAAATCAAAAGATCATATTCCAAAAGGAATTTATTTCACTGTGTCAAACTTGTGCAAATTGTTTTACAAAGAAAAATGTATAGGATGAGAGTGACTGGGCCCTAGTATGATAAGGTTTGACTTTTGATTTAATATACTTGTCAAAACCTCATGGTGGTGAAACGTTCTCCTCATTTTGTAGATTGGTAATTTTTTTCATTGGATGGCTTATGCACACAACACACAAGCATGGGATGAATAGAACATTTTTCTTTGCTTGGGTTAAACAAAATGATATTCTTGTCATTTCAAGTCTCATGTATGTTTTGCATATTTGGAGCATGTTTGGGATATTCATTACTAAAATTCATGAGTCTTTGATGTGTGTATCATGCGTGTTCATTTGACTTATTGAAGGGGAGAAACCTTGTTTGTTTCAAGTTTCTGGTTGTTATTAAGTCATGCATTGAGGGGGAGTTTTGTTTATGTGTTTCATGATCTTGCACTTTATACTTCTTGTATTTTTTTTCAAGTTTTGATCATGAGTATTTTTGTGTTGGTGACACTTTTATTCCTGTTCTCTATATGTTTGATGTGTTTTGTAAAGTGTTTCAGGAATCCTTTTGTCAATTTGTGACAAAAAGGGGGAGAAAATGTTTATCATGTATATCCTACATTTTGGTTGTCTTTGGATTCTGCTAGATTTTGTCACCGAATTGCCAAAGGGAGAGTTTGTTAGTTTTTTTGTTGGCTCAATTCGGTTCTAAAATTCAGAGGACATTGTTCACGAGCTCAAACACTGATATAGAATGCTCAGAATCCAATATCCACCGTTCACAATGAGGATTCATGTGTCATGAACATTCCTACAAAGTTTCAGCTCAATTGGATCACAAACACCCATCGATCAAAGCTGTTGATCAAGGATTGACGAAATTTCCAGATTGTTGATTTTCACCCTCTGCGAGCCCTGTCCGGACAGGCCTTACCCATGTCCAGACAGCAATTTCAGAAACTGAATTTTTGCTCCGCAAGGCCATGTCCAGACAGCCCACTAACCTGTCCGGTCACCCAGTAAGTTTTAGGCCTTAAAACATGATTTTAAGTGTGTCGGTGTCTAGGGTTTTTGTCGTACAATATATATACATCTCATTCAAGAGAGACAGACATGAAATTAGAGGCTAGGTTTTGTGAGAGGCTGTACTGAGAGAGAATATTTGTCGAGAGCCAAATTGTTCCTCGTAGAGGATTTTGTGAGTTTGATTGTGCGTTTCATTTAAAAGCCTATCGGAAGGATCCAGTAAAGGAGAATCACATTAAAAAAGATTGTGAGCAAGGAGACGAGTTGTAGGCTTGTTGATCTTACAGAGCCAAGATCTTGCAAAAGGTTGTAAGTGTTCCTAGTATCTGTAATCTCTGGATAATCTTCTTATAGTGATTTCCTAGGTTTGGCTGTCCCGGAGAGGTTTTACTTTTAGATTGTTGTCTTAAAAGGTTTCCACTTCGTCACCAAAATCCTTCTGTGTGATTGTTCTTATTTTTGGTGATTGTATACTTAGATTTAAATATCTATTAATTCCACATAAACTGTGATAATTATCTGTTTAGCGTTTTTCAATACTGAAGGCCTCCGACTCTAATTAAAGGCAGCAACCAAGACACCAAGTTAGGAAGATAAGTAGTCTGCATAATTCTGGACAAACTGAGATGTGTGGCATACATTCCATTAAATTTAATTAATACAGTTCTTGTGTCTGATAACACACTTCCATGGGCACCATTACCAAGTAAGTGAAAATAATAACAAACTGAATGCTACAAAAGGATTTAACTAAATCATGAGAATGTTAAGTCAAAGGCAATCTTGCTCAAGTTATTAAATGAAGCATCAAAAGTGAAAACAAATGCAAAATCAGATTTTTTTAAGATGGCTAGATTCATTGCTTTTTTCATTTATAAAAGTAGTTATAAACTTACACGTAGGACCAAGGTCAATTTAATTCAGTTAGCCAGAGACTAAATAATCCATTTTAATATTTTAAACTGCCTAACCACTCCCAGAGACATAAGAAAAATGAAGGAACCAACGTCCAGGCTTCGAGTTTAATGTGTTTTTACTACAACCTAAAGGGCATCAGATCCTTCACACTCCCATCACTATGAAAGTATACCACAATAGTAACCAGTCAAAGACGACTGGAATTACCAATAAAAAATCTGAAAGAAAACTCACAAGTAAACCAGTTTAGGAATATGAACAAGTCCAGATGGTATTACCCCAGACATTTTATTATAGGAGCGGTACCTGTGAATGTAAAACAATCAATAATACATAGTAAGACAATATTCTGATATATAGTTTACGGGAATAAGCAATGTTCATATCAACAGATAGGGAATAGAGGGAGCAGAAGGGGAAGGAGAAGGAGGAAGAGAAGAACAAGCAATACTTACAAGATTTCCAAGTTGGACAAGTTTGCAAGCTGTGCCGGTATTCCTCCCGTTAAATAATTATTATTTAGATAACTACACAACAGATTTACACAAAGAATTACATAAACTTATCACTTCAATGAAGTACACAATAGCTAAATATCAATGAAGTAACTGTAAATTCACCAAGTGAGTCAACTTACAGGTTGCGAAGAGCTGGAAAGCACCCCTCAATGCATATTAGTTCCCTTATAGTACCCACCAAATGATTGTTATCAACATCCCTATGAACACAAAAAATTTCAACAAACATTAATGGTGCAATGAAAATGCAAGGCCAACAACAAGATGTGCTACAGAGGATATGTGATAGAGATAGCGAAGCTCTGGAAGGTTTGCAAGCTCCTTAGGGATTTCTCCTTTGAAGTTATTGAAGCTCAGGTATCTGTGCAAGTTTCAAGAAATACGATGAAGCAAGGTCACCAATTTGAGGATGCATAGGTCTTTTTTCTCCTTATCTGCATAATAGAGTGTCTGGAGGCGGATCAGGTTATTGGTTGTGGTTGAACTCTTGCCGAACTCATTACTGTCCAGTGAGAACAAACACTACTAAATATCATTCTAGTTACCCGTCCACTCATGTCTCTGATTATTATTATTGAATTTTCTGACACTCCGTTTTGCAATTACCCCCCAAGTGCGAATGTGTTGAAAATTGATTGGCTAAAATGTAATTTTTCTCAACCTTGTTTTTCTTTATAAGTTTATTATTTATAACCCAACCCTGTATTCTATTGTTTGAGAGCCAAACAGCATATGTACATTTGATTTGCAGGAGCTGAAGGTCTTTATAAGTTTATTATTATATTTCTCTATTGCTCTTACGTTTTGCTGTGGTTTGACATAGAAGTTGCCCCTTTTGACAAACCTCAATTAAAGTTGCTATGCATAGATGTGAATTTCTATTTCTTTTTTCTTTTACTTTTTTCTTCCACCAGCATCATCAGTTGACATTTCAGCTATCACGTTCAATTCTAATTTAGTTCTAAATAAATATTTTGTGAATATCAAGGAATTAAAAGATACTTGGAACTTAGAAAAGAAAGAACTATCTTTCACTGGTTTTAATATGCTAGTGACCCTTGTCTTTGTCGTTAGGAAATTTAAGAATGGCAACTTCCTCGATGGAAGAATCAGCAAGTGCAGAAATTCAAGTACTAGATGCTTTGATAATAAATGTGAATGATAATTCTAGAAGTAAAAGGGAAGCAAAGAGTCCAAGTGGAAATGAAACTCGAAATGGAGAAGCTGGTAGAGAAGCAAATGCTTCAATCGTAAATGAACATCAAAACTTAGAGGATGAGAAATTAATGAGCAAACAGAATGAATATTTAAACAACAAGATGAGCAAGTGAAATGTAGATTTACCTGGGAGAGATGGTGGGTGAGGGACTGGCGGGGTACAGGGCGCCGGAGATTTCCTAGAAAATATATTTAAACTTCTGATTTTCTTTTTTCTCTTCCTATCTATCTCTCTGGGTCTCTCAAGAAACAAACAGATCAAGAGCAGCCAGAACCGAAACACTGATCAAAGCAAAAATCAAGCAATAGCAGAAACTTTCTTGGAGAGCGAGAGACAGAAATTACATGTCGATTTCGAATTTTTAAATTAACAACGACATAATAAGATTTCGAATTTTTTCCTTTGATTCATTAGCTGCAACAACGTTGTCGCCGATTCAAAATGCTTATTAGCAATGACAATATCGTCGCAAATTATCTGAATCAAGTCGCAACGGCAACATATTAGCGACAACATCTAGTCGTCGTTGTTGTCCATTTTTTTATGAAATTAGCAACAACAAAAAATTGTCATTGCTGATAGGTGAGCAATAGCAACAATGTATTGGTCGTCGCTAAAAATGTGATCACTAAAGACCAATTTTCCTGTAGTGCATGTTTGGTACTGGGAAGGAGAATCTCAATAATAAGACAATTCTGGCTGCCTCTCTATTATTTGATTATCATTTTAATTCGAATATAATAATAGAAGCTAGGAATTATATCTTAAACATCTCATAATAATTAATAAAACGTACATCTCCTATATTGATGACGCATGGTATGATGTTGAAACACCAAAGTTAATAAAAAAATTACAAATTTAATGATCTTGTCAATGTTTTAATAGTGATATGTTTTAAATTTTTTCTCTCTAGCGTTTTCTGTAAACCTTAGAGTAGAAGCAGCCTTTCCACTTCGATGGGGATTGTGGAGTATTGATGTACAAAAATAAAAGTACTCGCAATAGCACGAGTCGTTTGCAATACAGTGTTGTGCAAGTGCGAGGTTGATCCACAGGGAATTGTGTTTTGTAAAAATCAATTTTCTAATTAAATTGACTTTATCTTAACCTAGATTCGAAGTTCAAAAGATTTTGTCGTGCAAAATAAACATAAACTGAAATGAAATTGATTAAACAAATAATGAAAGGGCACTAAGATTTTCATAATTCACCTCATCAAATCAAAACTCACTCTTATGTTTTGTTCATACATTCCTCATGAATAAAACCCTAAGCATTCTCTATTGTTTTTATAAAATCCTATTGAAAGATTCGATGAATCCAACTCTATTGTAAAAGACAACGAATATCTAACTGAGATAAAAAGATCCAATGTATCCGTTTGAATAACGAAAGACAATGGATATTCAATTTCAATCAAAAGATTCGATGTATCTACTGGATGAAACACAACGAATATCTAATGTTTTAATGATTCTATAAACAACAATCAATAAAAGTTTTGTCATATAACTAGATTGAAACGACAATACTTTATATCAAATTGAGAATTGTACAAACAAAAACATGAGAAATAACGAGTTAATCAATGATGAGGCTTCATCTTCGACTTTAGTTGAAGGTTTTAGCCTCTCATGATAACAAAAAAACATAAACAAATCCATTGAAATCATAAAGAAACAAAAACTTACAAAGAAAAGCATTCGAAAAGCTCAAGAACGACTCTAGGTCGAAGTTTTGGACTCTACGGCGTCCCCCCAGTGCATTTACAATGAAAAAGATAGTATTTATAAGCTAATTCTAGGGTTTTAGCATTGCCAGGTTGGCCGAGTGCGCTTGATCACACTCGAGCATGCATTTATAGGTTTGACGGGAACAAGCGCGCTCGATCGCACTATATGTGCGCTCGAGCGCACATACTTCAGAATTGGAAAATCCTTGTGAAATGTGACTTTGTATATCTTTGAATTAGCTTTCTAATGACACCAAGAACGCCCCAATCGGAGTTCTACAACTCTACATATGGCATTTTTGGTGAGACTCGTCGGGTGCGAATCATCACTCGACTCAAATTTGCTGTCAATGCTCCTTGAACTATCTTAAGCCCCAGAATTAATGAAATTAGCTCCCAAATGTATCTTAGCAACCTGTAAAACACTAAAACACCAAAACTAACCAAAAACATTAGAAAAAGACACAACTAAGAGCTTAACAAATATAAGTTAAGAAGCCCAAATATACAATATTTTGCACTCATCAAGTATATCTCTTTGTGTTCTTCTGGTGGGTAGAGGAGGTACTAAGAAGATGGAGGAGGATCTCACCAAACTGTGGGGGAATCTCACACGTGACGGAGGAGGAGAGTGTTGGTTTCAAAGCAGAAGATGAGGTTTTTTAGGAAGTGACGGTGTAGGGGCAGTCTTGCCTGGTGGGGAAATTGTTGGTGGAAAGGGTGGTAGGGAAGGAATCGATACGTTCATCTCTGATATGTTGGTGGAAGTCGACGGAGCACATCTCTTTTAAGGTTCTGGGCGAAAACCTTTTCCTCATCGAGTTTACGAATCATTGTGACAAGATTAGGGTGTTGGAAGGTCGGCCTTGGATCTTCGAAGGGAACTATTTATTTGCAGTAGAAGATTTTGACGGGAGTATCCCCAGCGAAATAGATATCCTTTGATTCAGAATCCTTCTGGATTAGAATGTATGATTTGCTGTTGGCTGGGATGTGTAGAGAGATGGGATCCCGGTTGGGGGCCACTGTTGGAGAGGTGGAGGAGGTGGACACCAATGAGATCGGTATTGGTTGGGGAGAATACCTGAAAGTTAGAATTAAGATCAATATCAGGAAACCGCTTGCACGGGGACGGCTGTTGAAAATGAAGGATCGATCATATTGGATCAAATTTCAGTCTGAGAAGGTCCCGAAGTTTTGCTACTGCTGTGGTATTATTTGGCATAGGGTCGATGGGTGCAAGTTGAAGGAAAATGGATGTTTGTATGCTGATGGTACGGAGTATGGATTGTGGTTATGTGCAAGCTCTCCTAGGAGAGGACCAGATAGGAGGAGAGGATCGGTGGGTGGCGATAACCATTCCTGGGACGATGACGGAAGGCATAGACCGAGGAAGTTCCGGTCACCGGAAGCTCAGTTCAATAGAAGTAACGATCGTTCGAGTAGAGAAGGGACAAGTAGCGCTAATTTAGGGGAAAGAATCCACACGTCTCCGAAACATAAGGAAACAGATGATTCTAACTCCTTGAATGGTGGCTCTCGGAATAGGAAAAATTGGAGCACTAATGGGGAAAGCTTTGATATGGGTATTAATGAGATGAATACTGAAGAAGGGAATCAGCGGTTATTTGTAGACCCAAATATTTTTGGAATGAAGCAGAGTACTAAAAGCAGTGGGGCCGCTCATCACGTGGAGAATCCCTTTAATAGTAGCGAGAATATTTGCATGGGAGGAATAAGAGATACACCTTTGTGCATTAATGATGGGGGAAGCTGAAATTGAGGGATGAAGAGGCCAAATCAACACAGGATTTGGCCACTTCAAGACACCCTCAATACGTGGAGATTCCTCCTAAGGCAAGCGAGGCATTCTGCATAGGAGAAATCCGAGACACGTTAATGAGCAGTAATTACGGAGAGAAGCTGAATTTAATGGAGTATGCGGCCAAATCAATGAAGGACACGTGGATAGCTAAGGGGACCATTCATGACGTAGAGGGCAACGTGAGGCCTAGGGGACAGGAGACTTAATCCTTTTTGGGTTCTGCTAGCCTAACTATCGGGGGTAATGTCCGTAAGTGGAAGAAACAAGCACGAAGCGTGGAAGGGAATGAGACTCTAGGCAGTATTCCGATTTCAATTGGTGGGAAAAGAAGAGGCTTTAACAATGCTGAAGAGATGGAGAATTGCCAGTTATCTAAGAGAGGAAAAGGGGAATCAAGCAACGGAGCTCCGAATAAACTCTTTAAGGCGGCAGCTACTGAGCAGCCTCGCCCACATCAATGAGTTTATTAAGATGGAACTGTCGAGGGCTTGGGAACCCTCGACCAGTTCGAGATCTTCATCGTTTGGTGAAGAATAAGAGACCCGGTTTGGTCTTCTTAATGGAGACTAAGTTAAGAGCGCCGAAAATGGAGAACTTAAAAGTGAAATTTGGCTTTGGCAGTATTTTTACAATTGATTGTGTGGGGAGAAGTGGAGGATTGGCGCTTTTATGGAATGATGATTTTGTTGTTACTATTATAAATTACAGCCACCGGCATATTCATGCGGAGGTTTGGAGTAAGAATAGACGCGAGCGGTGGCTTTTCACAGGTTTCTACGGCCATCCAGAGGTAGCATGGCGTAAAGAATCATGAAGTCTTTTACAACATATTCGAGCTTCTCCTTCAGTAGCTTGGGTATGCGTAGGAGATTTTAATGAAGTTATGGAGGAAAACGAAAAGTAGGGGGTAGGAGAAAACCTCGATGGCAGATGCAGGACTTCCGAAATACCATTGAGATATGTCGACTATATGATCTAGGTTTCACAGGGCCTAAGTTTACTTGGAGTAACACACATTGTGTCGCTACCACTCCACCGGAATGATCCCAAATCACAACTCCAACGCCCATCATCTTCTTCTGTTTATCAACAGCAACGTCCCAATTTAGCTTCACCATCCCCTTGGCAGGTGGTTTCCAGCTTGCCACATCTTGCTGTCTAGATCCATGCGTCTCACGTTGTGTCCCCTTTGTTACCTACCTGTGGAATTCCAACTGATCGCTAGCTGTTGTGAAGACCCTCTTCGGAGACTCTGCCTCAAAAATAAATTTATTCCATCTTAACCAAATCTGATGGGCTATGCCGGCAACCAATTCAAAATCGTTTACCTCCAATTTTTCCAAAAGCTTCATCATTACATAACTGAAGTCTACCTTCTCACTACAGCACTTTTGGATACAGGCTTTGCATTCCGACCAAACATCTCTTGCAGCGGCGCAACTCCATAACATATGTCCCACCGTCTCCACATCCAAGCCACAAATTGGGCACAAGGGATCGTTTGTAATTCTCTTTTTAAACAAATTCTCCTTTGTGGTAAGAATATTATTGCAAGCTTGCCATAAAAATATTCGAACCACCCTCGGTACATCAATCCACCATATTTGCTTCCAAAGGGGCGTCATACTATTAATCGAAGAGCAACCACATTCCTTTCTAGCGCCAAGTTCTTTTGCTAGATGGTACGCACTACGAACAGAGAACTCACCACTTTTATTTCCTATCCATACCACTCTGTCATGTTGCGTACGTGGGCAAATAGCCATACCACAAATATTTTCCACCTCCTCTTCCATGAAAGCCATCCTAATTAGAGGAATATTCCACCACTGCTGATTGGTGCCAAATATTGTATATTTGACCCCCTTAACTTATACTTGCTAAGCCTTTAGCATTGTTAATATCTAACTTTTGTGCTTGTTTTTAGTGTTTTATGGTGTGTAGGTCATTACATCAAAACATGGCCACCCAAAGGCATATTGGACTTGAAGAGATGCCATGAAGTTACTACCAGTGCGTTCGAACACACTTGGTGCGTTTGAATGCAGCTACGGTCGAACACAAGGACCATGTTCGAACGCAGGCCCAGTCAACCTGTGTCTCACGCATGTTGCTCTAGCCGGCCCTATGATTCCATCGCTTCCAGCTAGCGCCACAGCAAATATCTGCGTTCGACCGCAGAGCCTACGATCGAACGCACTTTTACTAGTGCGTTCGAACGCAGAGCCTACGTTCGAACGCAACCCTGTGATCTGGCAGCACACCAGAATTCTATAAATAGACCCATTGTTGCGTTTTTTGGAGAGTTTTTCTTTTGAGCAAGTTTTTGAGAGCAGTTTGCCACCTTAGGCCCTGTTTTTCCCTTTTTATTTGTAACCTTTCATTTTATTTAATATTAATGCGTTGTTTTAGTTCCTTAATGCTTCCTTATCACATGGGAGGCTAAATCCTCAACTAAGGTTGAGGATGTAGCCTCACCATGGATTTTATGCTTATTGTTTATGTTTAAGTTACTTATTTCCGTTATTTATTTATTGCTTAATCGTCTCTCACTTGGTTTGGTGACAAAACCAAGTGAGATTGTACCGTAGTCGTTTATTTTTTGTTTTTGTCCGATGGATACATTCCATCCTTCGGTTTTCGCTCATTTATCCATAGTAGTTTGTGTCTTAACACATTCACTATGGATCCTTTGGACCTTAACCGTTTATGGTTTGTCTTTCATCAAATGGACGGATTCCTTTAATCCTTCGATAGGCGCAAAAGATAAGGCGTTATTTTTAACCGATAGACGGATATGTTAGCTTAGCATTTTCAATTTGCATTCTTGAAATGGTGAGGTGAAAACCTTAGCCTTAGTGTTTTATTTTGTTTACTTTTCCGCATTAAATTAGTTTATATTTTCGTTGTCACCAATCACCCACATCGGAGCTAGGTTAAAGTAACACTAACCTAGACTCAAAGTTAATTTCGTTTAAACAATACACGGTTCCTTGTGGTTCGATCTTAGTACTTGCACAACGCTATACGAACTATGGTTTTGCCATGTCATGTCACAATTTTTACGTGGTATAATGCCATGCCACAATTTTGCCACATCAAAAATTTTTGATGTGGTGAAAAGCCATCACGTTAAAAATTTCAAAATGGAATATTTTTTTGAAAATATTAATTTAAATTTTTTGACGTGGCAATATTGACACGTCAAAAATTACTTTTTTGATGTGTTACTTAATGTCACGTCAAAATTTTTTGACGTGGCATTTTTTACCAACCACCTAACACGTCAAAAACACCCTATTTTTTTGTAGTGTCACCAATTGGTAACGTTTTAAAAAAACCCTACACTGTAGACACGTAACTAAATTCAAAATTTTTTGTAGTGTTTAATTTCATTAATTCGACTAAATAATATTCCATGGAGGGGTATTAAAAGTCACATATATAAGTATAGTCCTTAATTTTTTTAATTGAATAGTGAAAAAATATATGCTAGAGTTCAGTTAAATTTATTTAGTGGAATTAATTGTGATTAACAGTAAATTGTGTTAATCACAATCGGTTAACATGGGACTTGTTGGAGTTGAGACTACATGAGGAGCGGGTCATCCTTCAAACTATGTTGTAAGATTACATGGGTGCAAGTGTTCCTAATATTTGTTCTTATTTTTTTGTAGTTTGAGTAAATGTTAGGTTTGATGTTTCTCCTTCTTGAAGGTTTTGTTTTTGTAAACAAATATTGTTGAAAAAACCCGAATTGACTCCAATTAACACATATTCTGATTGTATAGGTGTATCACAAAATATTATACGGAAATAAATCTGATCTAACTGACAATAATAAACCAAATACAGATATGCAATAAACATTAAAGAACACAAATATTGGTTACGAAGAGAAAATCATTTAAAAAACACTTTAAATGTAAAAACCTTTTCGGGTGAGCCAAACTCAAGAAATCACTCCATTATAAAAAACTAAGGATTATAAGAAGTTCACACTTACTCAATATTTGCAATTGACACTCCATTACATAAGACAAGCGACTCACTTGCCTTCTACCGCAGTAGCCATTTCCAAAACATCTGGCACAATTCTTCTATATGATTTTCTTCACCGAAACTCTGATTGGCTTCAAGTGTTTAATAACATAAACAATTAAGAATGAGATTTCTCACCTTTACTCTATGAGAGATCCAAACGCTCTAGTTCGATATCTCTATCTCTCTCTCTTAGCTCACAGTATTTGATATCTGAATGCATGACTAATAATGTGCATCAGACTCATTTAAAAAGAAATTCGCACAACAATTTAGTAGCCGTGTCCGGACAGGGATAAGTAGGTGTCCGGACATGGCTAGGGTTACGTATGTGTAAACCCTCAATGTCTGGTGATCGGTGTCAAATATTGTATATTAGTCCCCTCTTAACTTATGTTTGTTAGGCTCTTAGTTGTATTAATATCTTATGTTTTATATTGTTTTGGTGTTGTGTTGTGCTGTAGGTCTTTGTCGTGAAAACGTGGCGTAAAGGGAAGAATTGAGCTAAAGAGATGTCAAGTCCCTGTAAATGCGATCGAGAGCACTTGGTGCGATCGAGCGCACTACGGTCGATCGCAAGACCTACGATCGAACGCAAGCCTCGTCAGCCCGCGTCTCACGTGGTTGCCCTTGCTGGCCCTAGCCTTCATCGTTTTCTCATGACGCCGTGGGCAATTATTTGTGATCGATCGCAACCTGTGCGATCAAACGCATTGCGGTCGAACGCAACCCTGACGGTCGAGCACATGCGGCACTTGATGCATTTGTGGTCGAACGTATATCACCACGTTCAAACGCACGCAGGGATGCGATCGATCGCACCTAGTGCGATCGAACACACTCCTGACCTGGCAGCACGATTTATTTTTCTTATAAATAGAACCTCATTGTATTCATTTAATTTTACGTTTGGGAGACGCCCCTAGGGCCTCAAACCCTCTGTTTTTCACTGTAAAGCCCTCCTAAATTGCCATCTATTTATTTAATGTTTTACTTTGCTTTTATTTAGTCTCTTATTCCCTTCACTATGGATTTGTTTATATATATTCATGTTTAGTTCGTATTATTCTGTCGTTTAATTTTATGTTTATTCGTTTCAATGCATTTTAGTGACAAAAGTGTATTGATTGTTGTTTGCAAATCGTTAAACGTCGACTTTCGTTGCAACCGGAGATATATCGGATGATTCGTCTTCGGACCAATATCCGTTGTAACCTCTTAAAACAGTGTTTGCATTGGTTAGTTCGACAAGATTTTGTAGCAACGATAGGATATGCATATGTGCTTTATCGATAGACGGATGTATGAACTAATTAATAGCAAATAGAATACGCCTAGTAGCGTAATCATTATTGAGTATGGACTAAGCATGCTTATATGTTGATTAAATTGTGGTGAGGTAGATTAGGGACCTTAGCGTTTTTATTTATTTACTTTATTGCATTTTAATCTAGTTTATTTTCATGCACACCAACTGTTTGATTTTGGGACTAGGTTAAGATAGGATTAGTTTTGGCAATTTAAATTGGTTTTTACACAAAGCACGATTCTCTGGGGGATTCGACCTCGCACTTGCACACCCGCTACACTGCATAACGACTAGTGCAATTGACAAGTACAATTAAATTTGTGCATCAACTTTTGGAGTCGTTGTCGGGAATCGTTGTTTTGTTTAAATTGATTTTTTTTCTTAGATTAATTTTATTTTTCTACTAGTTATTTTAATTGTGCATTTATTTTATTTGCTTTGTGCTTTTGTATACAATTTTTTTTTTTTTTTTTTTTTAAAAAAAATTAGTTTAGTGTTTGTTTGGCTGTTTTTGCTCTCTGTTGAGTTTCTGGAAAATCACTCTCTGTGAGTGCGAACGATCGCAGTGTGCTTGCGATCGTGCGCACTTGCACAATTTACTGCGTTGTGTGCGTGCCAGCGTTCGATTGGGTGATGTGGTGCGCGAACGCACCTTGACTGACAGAGTGCAGTGCGCCTTTGCGATCGAACACACTTGCACAGACTGCTACATTTTACTGCTTACGTTCGATCGCATGGTCCTACGCTCGAGCGCACCTCTGCAGTTAGCACCAACAAACCTGAAGCAGCTAAGTTTTAATTTTTGATTTTATTTGTTTAATTATTTTTTTTATCTTTAATTATTTATTATGCCTGTTTTTATTTATTTTATTGCTGTTTTTAGTTTTTGTTAGTTTATTTTTATTTTTAGTTGTTTAATTAGCTTATTGTTTTGTTAGTTTATTTATTAGTTTTTGTTTAGTCTCTTTTTATTAGTTATTATTTATTTTATTTTATTTTTGTATATTGTTAATTGTTTCATGTGGGATATTTTGAACTGTTTGAGTGAAGCATGAGTCTTCCGTTCGATTATTTTGATGTTTCCCCTAGTAGTAGGACACCCAATCCTACCAATTTTCACCCATATGAATCATATTCACACTGCTCGAGCCCTTACCATAGTTTAGGTGATTGTCCACATTGAGGGCAATTTTTTAATTTTTCACATGAGCAGTTGAACACCAGTTTCTCCAGTCCTGGGTTTGAATCAAATTCAAATTTTTATAACCCAAACTGGAGCAACCATTCTGATTTTTCGTGGCATGCTCATGCTATGAAAAATTTTGCTCCCCAATCTTATGGACTGCACTATCCTGTTTATCCGCAATCCAAAAATCCATTTTCTGTTCCTTCATCATTTGACTATCCACCTGAGAAATCTTCTTTGGAAGAAATTTTTAAGGAATTCATTAAACTAGTTGGCCAACCCACCATTCCTGCGCCACAAGAACAATCATTGGAAGACTCACTCAAGGCGTTTAGGAAAACAATCAACCAACCTTGTCAAGAAATCATAGATGCCACTGTGGCAAACGCTGAAGCAGTTGTAAGGTTGGAAGGACGGTTTGGTCATCTAGTTGCTAAATTCAACAGAATCGAGGAAGAAGAATTTCAAAGTCAGGAGCTGGCGAGAGGACAGTATATGATTGATGAGGATTGCCCCAGCGATCCTCATCATGAGCATGTCCAAGCCACCACCACATTTGAGAGTGAGGAAGTTGTAGAGGAAATTTCTTGTGAGCCAAGCCTGGAGGATCCTTTGGAAGAGAGCTTTGCTCAATTTGAGTTTGATATGGACCTTGACATGGTACATGAGCAAGCTAAGGCTTTATTGGATCCCACTCCTAAGATACGAATTGAGAATGGAGAAGAAGAAAAGGAGGAGCAGATTGAGCCCTCGCCAATTTCAAATTGGTCCAACGACAAGGAAGTGAGTACTGAAGCTCATTCCTTCGTCACAATCCCTCTCGAGACATATCATGCACCACAAGTTTCACCTTTGTAATCTAGAAATCATAGTCCTAAGAGAATTTTTCAAACAAGCTTTTAGGCTACATAAGATGGCGGAACATCCTTCCTGAGAGATATCCAATTCTTAAGAAGAAAAGGTGGAAGGGATTGGTTGGACACCTATATGAGCGGGGAAGGTGAGGTATGTTTTCTTTTTTTTTTTCTTTTTTTTTCCGCACTTTAATTTTTATTTTATGTTATTTTGTTTCTAACATCAATTAACCTTTTGATGTTTGATCTTTGAAAAAAAGATTGCTGTTAGTTTTTGACAAGTGTTTTGATGTTTAAGTTCGGGGTCCGCTTTGGACTTTGCACATCTCGGTTCCTCATCCCACTGTAATGTATTTCTTGTCACATTGAGGACAATGTGTCATTTAAGTTTGGGGGTGTGGACAAACATTCTGTTTGTGTGTTTGTTTATTTTATTTGTTGTTTTGTTGGTTTTTGTCTGTATATAATTTTTTTCTTTTTGTTTATTGTTATGTTGTTGATTGGGCACGACTTACATCATAACCGTGGATTACATGTCATTGGTGTGTTTAACTTGTTTGAACATGGCATATCATTAGAAATCCCAGTTTTTGATTCATGAGTTGAATTAGAGAGACTCCACTTGTTTGATCGATATTTCACATGCACACTAGCATTAGGGTCTGTGGGGTATGAGATTTGACTTTGAAGTGTGTGTCTAAAGATTTATAGGTTTGCGATGTGATGATGAAAACCTTTGCTTTAAATTTTTTTTAAAAAAATCAGAATAAGTCGAGCTTCTCATTGAGTAACTAGACCTCTTGCCTGGCCAAGCAATGAGTGTTCGAGTCAAAAGATGAGAAATTCCAGCCAAAAAAATTGTATGGCTAGTTTAGGCTCCGTAGCTCTTTTGACTTGAGTAATTAAGCCCTAGGGATGTCTCTACATCTAGTGCCCTAAAGCCGTCTGGTTTGGGACTCACTGGCCCAACGCTTGTTACATAGGTCATTTAGAAGTTTAAGGGAGTCAAACATTGCACAACCTACACAAAAAATTGCATCTTTCAATTCAAGCCTTGGTTGTATTATCACATTGTTTTCCTTTAAATTTTGGGATACACGTCTTTGGAGGATAATTGAAACCCTATGATTTTATTGTTAGTTCACTTTGCACTCTATGGAGCACATGTTGTCTCAGTTTTCCAGCATTGAGTGAAATGATGTTTGGATGCCTGGATGATGTGGTTCGTATGTTTAACATGTTAAATTTGCTAATGATGTGTGAACCATGTGTTTGTGTGAAGAGCTTTGTCCATTAATAACATAGTACCAAATAAATGTTTGTGGGTGTCATTCCTGGAAAACCCTCAGGATACTTCACTCGTCCACTAAGGATGCCTAGTGGTTTAAAAGGCTTATTGCATATGCTAAATGCAATCGTTTCTCCCACAAAAGCAAATTTATGTTTCTTGTTTTATTTGTGTTTTTAGTTTTGTTTTGCTAAGGGACTAACAAAATGTAAGTTTGGGGGTATTTGATCGATGTCAAATATTGTATATTGGTCCCCCCTTAACTTATGTTTGTTAGACTCTTAATTGTGTTAATATCTTATGTTTTATGTTGTTTTGGTGTTGTGTTGTGCTGTAGGTCTTTGTCGTGAAAACGTGGCGTAAAGGGAAGAATTGAGCTAAAGAGATGTCAAGTCCCTGCAAGTGCGATCGAGCGCACTACGGTCGATCGCAAGACCTACGATCGAACGCAAGCCTTGTCAGCCTGCGTCTCACGCAGTTGTCCTAGCCGGCCCTAGCCTTCATCGTTTTCTCATTGCGCCATGGGTAGTTATTTGCGATCGATCGCAAGCTGTGCAATCGAACGCATTACGGTCAAATGCAACTCTGATGATCGAGCACACACGGCACTTGATGCATTTACAGTCGAAAGTATATCACCACGATCAAATGCACGCAAGGATGCGATCGATCGCACCTAGTGCGATTGAACGCACCCCTGACCTGGCAGCACGATTTATTTTTCTTATAAATAGAACCTCGTTGTATTCATTTAATTTTACGTTTGGGAGGCACCCCTAGGGCCTCAAACCCTCTGTTTTCCACTGTAAAGCCCTCCTAAATTGTCATTTATTTATTTAATGTTTTATTTTGCTTTTATTTAGTCTCTTATTCCCTTCACTATGGATTTGTTTATATATATTCATGTTTAGTTCGTATTATTCTGTCGTTTATTTTATGTTTATTCGTTTCAATGCATTTTAGTGACAAAAGTGTGTTGATTGTTGTTTGCAAATCATTAAACGTCGACTTTCGTTGCAACCGGAGATACATCGGATGATTCGTTTTCGGACCAGTATCCGTTGTGACCTCTTAAAACAGTGTTTGCATTGGTTAGTTCAACAAGATTTTGTAGCAACGATAGGATATGCATATGTGCTTTATCGATAGACGGATGTATAAACTAATTAATAGCAAATAGAATACGCCTAGTAGCATAATCGTTATTGAGTATGGACTAAACATGTTTATATGTTGATTAAATTGTGGTGAGGTAGATTAGGGACCTTAGCATTTTTATTTATTTATTTTATTGCATTTTAATCTAATTTATTTTCATGCACATCAACTGTTTGATTTTAGGACTAGGTTAAGATAGGATTAGTTTAGACAATTTAAATTGGTTTTTACACAAAGCAAATTCTCTGTGGGATTCGACCTCGCATTTGCACACCCGCTACACTACATAACGACTCGTACAATTGACAAGTACAATTAAATTTGTGCATCATCTGGACAACCAAGCCTAGTGTCCGGACATGCCAAGTAAAATAGGATTTCTATAAATGCTATCCTGACACAACTTTTGGCTATCTAGACAAGCGCAGTAGATTGAGCTCTCTAGAAATGTTGTCCGGGCAGGTCTTCGAGGGAAACACATTAAACTCTCTGTAAATCCTTCCAAACACTGCTTCTAGCTGTCCGAACAAGATGCTTATTTTCATCAATTACATGCAAACCGAATGTGCCAAAATATAAACTAACAATTGTGTTATAGATGCTTACTTTGTTGGCATAATGATTTTGAATTGCTGTGGGTATTTATTGTTTTGTATTATCTTTTTTGTGCATTATTGTTGTGGTACGTTTTTAGGGTCTGAGTGTGCATGGGTTGTTAGTTTTTGAGAGAAAAATGAAATTTTGGATTTCATTAATTTTCTTTTTCTAAAATAGGGATCAACTATAACAACCTTGATAAATTCAGAACTTATTACAAACAAATAGATATACAAAGGAAAAAAATGTTCAAGATTCGACATGCCAATTTCAATTTTGGACAACGTTTTACCGTGCTAAAGGACTGAGTTCAGTAGTCAGATTCATGTTGATCATTTCAATTGAATTTGTTGACTCACCCTCAAGGCCCTCCTTCATCCGAGCTAATTCAGTTTCCAAACACTCCTTTAGTTCGGCCACTGCTTGACTCATTGTTGGCCTTTTAGTAGAAGTAGGACATACACAAGCCATAGCTATTTCACAAGCTTTCCAAGCAGAGTTGATGTTGAAAATTCCACGTAACCTTGGATCAACAATATTTTTTATATCCCCTTCAGCAAGCATGGAACTTACCCATTGACTTACATGAGTCCTTTCTTGGGATCTTTCAATTGCAGGCCGACCTGTGATTATCTCCAAAAGAACGACTCCAAAGCTATAAACATCACTTTTCTCAGTTAACCAATTTGATATGTAGTACCTGCATGTCAAAGCATGTCATTTTTCATATTAGTGACAAAGTTGTTAGTGACAAAGTTTGTTACTCCTTTGATTTCAAATATCTTAAGATTTCATATATCCAATAAGTTTTGTCTTTATCGGCAAATTAAGAAAATGAAAGTTAAAGATGATCGTCGTAAATGAAAGAATAACATAAATACTCACTCAGGATCCAAATACCCAGGGGTGCCAGCAACAACGGTTGACACATGAGTACCGCCATCAGCGGGAAAAATTTTGGATAGCCCAAAATCAGCTAATTTGGCTTGAAAATTTTCATTTAACAAGATATTTGTACACTTCACGTCTCTGTGAACAATAGGTGGCTTGCAACCATGGTGCAAATACTCCAATCCTACAAATTCATAACATGTCATTTGTAGAAGAGGTTTTAAGAAAATGTTGTATAAATAAAGAATTATGCAAATCCACTCATTGCTAACCTTGTGCTGCATCCGTCGCTATTCGGAGTCTATCTTCCCAATTCAAGATGTTTGTCCTTTCACCTGCATTCATTAATAAAATGCGTAAGCCTTGATCTGTTTTGTTATTCAAATCAAATTTAATCATGTACTACGTACTGATCAATGTAGGAATTTTTTTTTCTTCTCTAAGGAGGATAATATCTAATAAGCTGAAATTTGAAGTACTTTTTGCTTTATATTTAAATTACACACAAACCTGAAAGATGTTCCTTTAAGTCTCCATTGGCCATGTACTCATAAATGAGCCCCATGTTAGTTCCTTCATAGCAATACCCAACAAGAGTAGTTAAGTTTCTATGATGAACCCTCATAAGAAGTTTAACCTGCAATTACAAATAATCATTGTAATTTAAATATACACGCATGTCAGACTATATATATATGAGCTTTTTTGAGTTAAAGTTACATGCCTCTGATTGAAATTGTTGAAACCCTTGAACTGATGATGTAGACAGCATCTTTACTGCTACTTGAGTGTCATCTATTTTGCCATGGTAAACTGTTCCAAACCCACCTTTACCAAGAATTCTTTCAAAGTTGTTTGTAATTTTTAGAAGCTCAGAATATGTAAATTGCCGTTGTATTGACTCCAATGATGGATTTTGAACGTTGGATTCATTATCTACCATGATAACGGCAAAGATCATAATCATGAGCAAGATAAGCTCTATCTATAAGGAGATTTTTTTCTTTGTTAACGTCAACATGAATCTTATAATTAAAATTTTCACCTTTAGTCTTACCATGTTGTTCTCTCCTTTTTATTCTTATTCCCAAAAAGATTGCAGCAACAATAAATGCAAGGATTAACAATCCACCAAGTGATGCTACTATTGGAACAACAACATTGCTTTTCTTCTTGTTGCACGAATCAGATCCACAGAGATTGGGATTGTTACCCACACTAGAAATGATAATGTTGATCAGACCGTTAAAAAAAATGCATGCAATTGGAAGTCAAATAATTTTTTAGGTTTTTGCATGATAATTGATAAAGTTTTCATTTTATGAAATTTGGAGGTAAGAAAATATATAATAGTAAGGGGTTTATGGTCTTAGAGAAAATTCATACCTTAATGATAATGAACCATTCTGTGATCTTTCATTAAGTTGAGCTGGAATTGAACCCGAGAGCTGGTTTCGTTCTAAGTTTCTGCAGCAAAGGTAGAAAGATTTTTTTTTTTTTTTTTCCAATTTTTTAACCATGAAATTTGTAGTATTAGTTTTGAAATAAAAGTAACTTACAAAACCCTCAAGTGTTGTAATTGAGACAAGAAATCAGGCACCGATCCGGTTAATTCATTGTTAGAAAGATCCCTGAAATGAGCAAATCACATATATGTAATATTGGTAGCGGTAGAAAATTTGTATTTGGCAAGCGACATCAATCATGTAAATTGTTGATGCTTACAAATATTGTAACATTATGAGATTTGATATGTCAGCAGATATATTTCCAACCAATCCACTTGAGGACAAGTTCCTGCACGAGGTTATGAGGTTGTAGAATAACTTAAATTAAGAGTACTCAAAATAAATTGGAAAGTCATAAAGCTTATACGAAGGCATATATAGACTTACAAGGATGTGATTCTAGGAGGAGTATCACCATCATAGCTACAATTTAGACCTTCCCACGAGTATCCTTTAGGGGTACACGGATCTCCTTGCCAATTTTTCTTTATTCCATACGTTGACTTGATTTTTGCAATGGCATCAACTAAAATTTCATATGCATCGATCCACTCATTCAAATATATATATATGGGAGCTAGGACATATGGTGAAAAGCATATATATATTTATATGGGTAATGTGTAGAACAAACGTACCATCTCCTTGGTCCGTTTCTGATTGCAAGAAATATTTCACCGAGTATATCTCAACCGCATTGATGATGGGTGAAAGTGTTGAATTTTCAGTTTTGAAGATTGAAAAATCATATTTTGCTTGTCCAGATAGGGCCTTTGGGCTATACAAAGAGATTGTAGACAAGTAATCAGGAACAAGGGGCCCATACCAGTAGTTACCGTTGAGGGTAATGTTGAATGATCTGGACTGGTTGGCTTGGAGCTTAACGATTTCAGCAAAGTGCATATAGATATAATATTCAGCAGTGGCAGCATCCTCCGAATCCCAGGAGAAATCCATGGAAGCACCTTCATTTATAGGTGTGGCGGCAGTACTCATTACAACAGATGGTAGTTGGTAAACACCCTGAATTGAGTCAACTGTAAGCGAGGTACGTATATCTGTCCAGTTCAATAAACTGGAGTCAAGGGGCAACCAAAGCCGATCATAAACGTCGTATGGGTACCTAAATAAACACGTAAGTATATGTATATAGTCAGCACATGATCCGATAAGTTGATATATATATCATGTAAATTAAAATATTGACTCACCTGTATGCTGGACTGGTTTGTGATCCAACATCCACCCGCAAAAAGAGTGCCAACGATCCAGCTTTCGTGATATAGGTGGTATTTTTCAATGGCCTTAACTCTATTGCTGATATAAATGGTGTTCCGAGGCCGGTGTTTACTAGACAGACATGTATATAGTTCCGAGGCGGGACATCTATGAGCTCTTTGATGACGCTAATCGATGAATTTAACACTTTGACCAGGTCCCACTTATTTGGTCCAAGATACAGATCGAATTGTGGTAAGTTACCTTTGCCATCGTAATTCCCATACATAAAGGTTGCTCGGATCAAGTATTTAGTGCTAGCTGTGACGTTTATGGTGTAACAGTTGCGGTTTCCTTGAGGAAAGCTTCTGACATTCCACACCTGTTGTTGGTCTTTAGCTTTGATGTCAGCGGATACGCTCTTACTCACGCCTGAATCTATGAAGGTGGCGTCTGAAATGTAATTAATGCCTGTTGTGTCCTCCGTAAAGCTAGAATTCGCTGGTGCCCCACAAGCTATGCTTATGAAGCCTGGGAATACAGATAAGAAAGAATAATTATCAAAACAAAAGTTATATATACAATGAAAGATTAAGATGATGATAATATATACCTGATTGATCCTGCGCATGAACAGCAAGTATAAGAGCCAAACCAGCGAGCAATGCAAAGAAATTGAAATGTTTGAACCCCATCGCCATCTACCTAAGCTTCCTCTTCCTTATTGGAACATGTTTTCTGCCATGGTATGCTTTATACTGCAAAACAACTGAAGCTTCCTGTAAACTAGCTAGAGAATCCTTCTAGCAACGCAGTCAATTGACATCATTTTTTTTTTTTTGGAGAAAGTCAATAGTCTTCGTTTTTAGAAGGATTATCATGTCAACTGACAGCTCATTAATCTGTATAATTCATATGCGCCAATCATGTTTTGTTTTTTTGTTTGCAACTTGAAGTCAACGACGTGATTAAAGGTAAGCCGCGCATATATAGGTTAGATTGGCCATACTCTGAAGTCATACTTGTAGGCTTTTAGCATGATAAAGAAGACCCCTACGTACACACCAACTGGAGTGTGTGAAACCGGTTGGGTTTCTTCAAGAACAAGTGAAATTCCATTACTACGTCATGATCGAAATGCAGATTGGTCAAAAAACAGCGAAGCCAAATTTTGAAATATATATATATTTTACATAGAGTATTTAAGACTTTAATTGCAAGAACTTTGAGATTGATAATTCCGAGTAATTCTAGAAGGCTNGCATATATAGGTTAGATATTGGCCATACTCTGAAGTCATACTTGTAGGCTTTTAGCATGATAAAGAAGACCCCTACGTACACACCAACTGGAGTGTGTGAAACCGGTTGGGTTTCTTCAAGAACAAGTGAAATTCCATTACTACGTCATGATCGAAATGCAGATTGGTCAAAAAACAGCGAAGCCAAATTTTGAAATATATATATATTTTACATAGAGTATTTAAGACTTTAATTGCAAGAACTTTGAGATTGATAATTCCGAGTAATTCTAGAAGGCTTACTTGTGTCCTACTAAAATGATGTAGCTATTAAAATTACCATTTGATCAAAATCCAATAATAATCAATTACAAGTCTAATCGTAATTTTAAGAACCACATCATTCTTAGTATGATACAAGTAGGACAAAAATAAGCTTTCTAGAATTACTTGATAATTTCCGTCATGTGAATTATACGACTTTAATTCACTGCAGAATGACCCGCGTGCATTATCCGCAGTCTCCAATCAATTACATTGTGGATAAGCCACCTTATAAATGGTAATGAGGCTGGCTGCCTAATTTTGCGTCAAGTCAATGAAGATATCAGAATACCATTAAATTAAGAACAATTATTGCATTGTAGAATTCATAAAATTAATTAATAATGACGGAAATTAGTATAAATATCTGCTACATCTATACTGGATGGTAGGAGCTCCCCTTAAACTTCACCTATAAGAGCATTTCCAATAAAGGAGTCATTTCATTTCCAATAGAGGAGCCAAATGACACTTTTTTATTTAAAATGGCTTATTAAATTTGTAAATTACCCCTTGCATTGGAAAAGCAAAAAAAAAAAAAAAAAAAAAGAAGGTAAAATAGATGAGAATAACTTCTATAAGGAGCTGGTGTACACCAGCTCCTTTGTGCCCACCAATTAGAATTAGATAGCTAGGATTATCACACCAAATCAAATAAAGTGAAAAACACCGGATTAAGCACCAACTACCATCATCCACTAAAGCATATCTTTTGCAACCAGAAGATCCCCTGTTTTTAGGATTCCATAATTTACAATTCTATGATCCAGTATCTACCTCTGTCAAATTTGATTTCCCTACTAACAGTCGATTTTTATTCTACAGTTTCTTTTGAAAACTTCAATCCATATT
Organism: Carpinus fangiana; assembly: GCA_006937295.1. Taxonomy (NCBI): domain Eukaryota; kingdom Viridiplantae; phylum Streptophyta; class Magnoliopsida; order Fagales; family Betulaceae; genus Carpinus; species Carpinus fangiana. The sequence goes on from CM017321.1 coordinate 52,686,206, forward strand.
CCATGAAAACCTTTCAAGAAGACGGCTGTTGATTCATGCCACTTTGCCACGACAGAAAAATGGGTTGGGCTCTATCGTCTTCTCCGGCAAAATTTGTGCGGTGCTCCGGCTTCGTCAACGGCAAGCTCTTGGCTGGGATGCAAGGTATCGCTGGAAGAATTGTGTCTTGAGTGAGACTCTACAATTCATGGTGTAGAGAGAGAGAGAGGGGGGGAGAGAAGAAAAAGTAGGGTTATGTCTTTAATGGATGATGGTAGTAGGTGTTTAATCCGGTGTTTTTCACTTTATTTGATTTGGTGTGATAATCCTAGCTGTTTAATTCTAATTGGTGGGCACAAATTATTCTCAAAATAGATATTTTATTGAATGAGTTAAAAAAGAGTTACATGTAGCGGCACTATTCAAAGAGTTATTTCATTATTTTATTGTTTCTCTCATCTATTTTCTCTTTTTTTCCAAAATTTTCTCATACTATTTCTCTTCCACATCTCCCTTTTTCCAAATTTTTCTCAAATTCAGTAGTCTTTTTTGAGAAAGTCAATAGTCTTCGTTACGTGAAGGATTATCATGCCAACTGACAGCTCATTAATCTGTATAATTCATATGTTCCAATCATGTTTTGTTTTTTTGTTTGCAACTTGAAGTCAACGACGAGATTAAAGGTAAGCCGCGCGCGCATATATAGGTTAGATTAAGAGAGCTGCTACACGTCCCGAATGTTTTCCCGAAAGTTCTTTCCCGACTGACATGGAACGTACGTGGCTGATGCCACGTTGTGTGTGAAACCGGTTGGGTTTCTTCAAGAACAAGTGAAATTCCATTACCGCGTACTCATAATCAGTCATGAAATGCAGATTGGTCAAAAAACAGCGAAGCCAAATTTTGAAATATATATATATTTTAAATAGAGTATTTAAGACTTTAATTGCAAGAATTTCGAGATTGAGAATTCCCCCCATATGAAATGCAGTGGACGATGGCCTACGTTAAACGAGTTGCAAATCAGCCTGCCCACATGGTGGCAAGGATGGCAACGGCACAAGCCATGGACAGAACATGGAATAGTGACTTTCCTGAATATATACGTGAGATTTGTGTTTCAGAGCGATCAGCTCTGACCCTGTGTTGAAAGTTTCTTGAGATGCAATAATATCAACTATTTTCTCAAAAAAAAAAAAAAATTATACGACTTTAATTTACTGCAGAATGACCCGCGCGCATTATGCGCAGTCTCCAATCAATTACATTGTGGATAAGCCACCTTATAAATTATAATGATTACGTCAAATCAATAAATCAATAAAGATATCAGAATACCATTAAATTAAGAACAATTATTACTGTGGAATTCATTAAATTAATAATGACGGAAATTAGTATAAATATATGGGGTTTGCTAGGGGTTCTCTCCGTACGTAGTGTTCTCCTGGAGTTCTCCCAGTCTTACGTAAAACATGATTTAAGAAAAAATAAAATTGTAATACCATTTTTTCACTAACAGATTAATTTTTATTGGTTAATAATTAGGTTCTAATGCTTTAAAACTTATTTTTGGATTCAAAACTAAAACCTAAAGGTGGAAGGTTAACTCTTTAGGGATGATATCACCTAAAATGAATTTGATCATCCTAAATTTGATGCTAATGCCTCAATTTTGGTGCTAATGCCTCACAAATTTGGTGCTAATGCCTCAAATTTGGTGCTAATGCCTAAAAAAACGGTGATAGAGACCACTACAATTTTATTTTTTCTTAAATTATGTTTTACGTATGGCTGGGAGAACACTAGGAGAACCTACGGGGAGAACCCCTAGCATTTTCCTAAATATATACATCTGCTACATCTATTCTGGATGGTAGGAGCTCCCCTTAATTAAACTGCACCTATAAGACTATTAATGTTAGAAGGGATTAGAATCTTTTACAATTTTAAAAAAGTGTAGATTCTTGAATTATAGAATTTATGTTGTTTGTAAGTAACGAAACACTCGAAAAACACCACATATTAAAAATGTAACATGTTATCGAGGAAGCTATAAAAAAATTTTCTTCCAAAAGGTTTCTTATTCACTTTTACATAGATGTTACTTCTCTAGAAAACTAAAAGACGATTTTTTGCTCTTTTTTTTTTTTTTTTTTTTACAACATATAGATCAAAAACATAACGAAAATATACATAATTTTCAATTGTAACAGGCCACATTTTTATAATATGTGACTTTTTTTAAGTGTTTGATGCTTAAAAATGGTCTATATATATTTCATAATTTGAGAATTTACAATTTCTTTAAAATTAATTGTAGGGAATCTTAATCCTACGATTTTTGTCTTTTAATTATTTTTCACAAGCTTATATGATTTTTAAAATTATAATTAAATTTGAAATGAGTGAATTGTATTCCAAGCCACTAGCTACTTGACCCAGCTTATTGCAAGCCACCGCCTAGCTTAGATCATAGCCACCCACCCAAACGGTGGCCAACAGTGAAATGGGACAGACCATAGATGGTGGCTAGAGATGGACTAGATAGGGATAGCGACTTATGGTAATCGAAGACAGCGGAGGACAACTGAGGATGATGGCTAGAGACGTTAAATTAAGGACCACTGAATATATAAGATGAGAGGGTCTGGGAGAAAGAAAGAAGAAACGGCACTAGTCGGCAACACCGTGGGTCTCGCGGGTCCGGCCTGGGTGTGTTGATTTTGTTGGTCTTGCTATGGCCGAATGGAAGAAGAGGGGATTTGGAGTTCGGGTTTTGTTTTTTCTGGTTTGGCTGATTGGAGAGAAAGAAAGAAGAAAAGGCATTGGTCGGCGGCACCGTGTGTCTCGCCGGCCTGGGTCTCGCGGGTCCAGCCTAGGTGTCGCTTGCTACAATTTTATTTTATTTTTTATATTTATCGTTTTGATCGGGTGTAATTGTTCTCATTTTAATTTTTTGCATTTTTCTTAAATGGATGACGTGTTGCATGATTATTGGGTGCTGTAAATGGGCAACTTTGCAGAAGCTCCGGACTGTAGGGGCTCTCTATTAACAATAACTAAAACAGAAACTATGCGTTTGATTACAATTTAATGATTGTGTGTCACCACATGAATGAGAATTATGTAGCCAAAGATTGTGCATGGGGGAAGCGTATCCAAATGAGAATCTTATGATGCGTGCCCGAAGGATATTGAGTTTATTTTCTTAAGTATTATTAATTATAGCAAATAAATTTCTATTCGAGTTTATTTTTTTCTCCAATAAAACCAAAATAAATAAATAAAT